>MU159162.1:163496-231407 GCA_015888305.1 Antheraea pernyi | reverse complement strand
TACCGCGTCTGTCTGTCTGTCTGTTCGCGATAAACTCAAAAACTACTGAACAGATTTTCATGCGGTTTTCACCAGTGGATACAGTGATTCGTGGGGAAGGTTTTAGTATTTGTCAAGGTTTTTTTTATAGTCAGAGCGGGACAGCGTCTGCCGGGCCTGCTAGTAATTAGATAAAATTGGTACCGCACTCTCTATCAGTAACCAGTACTATTATTGGTGTCATTAATGCTAAGATTAATTTATTGATTACGTCTTCGTGGTTAAACAATTAAATCAGACTTAACATTATACAAAACCTGGAATACGATATATCGATTTATATGATCTATTTTAAATTCTACTTTAAACAAAGTTACGGGAAACACCATATAGGCCTTACAGAAATCTTCCCTTATGAGATATTATGATACCCAAAGTGATCAATCGTTCCTTATTCTGCGGAACAGTAGCGTATTGCTAGATGTACTCGCTTTTTTTTTTCGAACTGACTATACTATTGACCTAGCAAGGTCTTAACAGCTTCACCGGACTACTAAGGCGAGCGCTTAAGGCACTCAGCCGATTTTATTTGACAACTAGCTCAAGGGTGCACGGCACACCTCGGCTTGGGCTGTTGCCTGATATATGCAATTAGCGACCTATCTGAGCTAACCTAAGGCTTAGCACGTGAGAGCTTCTATAACACATTACTTTAGATTCGTAACCTCGTATTTCTATGGAAAAATAATGAAAATAAATAATCTTTATAATTAAACGATTGTAACTGTAAATATAACGTTATGTGATGTTAAAATATCAGTTCAAATCTAGTATGTTGGCATTACTTCCATATTAATTTTACAGAAGTATTGGATAAAATAAATAAAGAATAATAGATTTCGTTATACCAAATATAAGTGATGCGAATGTGAGCTTATCCGTTTATTTGTTACGCTTTCATGCCGTAACTACTCAACCGATCAAGAAGAAATTTTGCATAAATGTCATCAAGGGTCTCGAAAATAAATGGAGTCACCGTTCATTCAGAGAAAAATATATTGCTCCTGAGAGACAGACAAAGCTACCTTACCATTAAAGAAGCCGTGAACAAAAGCAAGATTTTTGAAAGGATTAATTTTCTCACGATCTCACTAGATATCAGTTTTTATTTTAGTTTATGAATAAAGTAAAATATGATGATGTCATGTCATGATTGTAACCTGATGACATTTAAGCAAAATTTCTTCTTGATCGGTTGAGTAGTTACGGTGTGAAAGCGTAACAAATAAACTGATAAGCTCACATTCGCATCACTTATATTTGGTAGCTATAACTAAATCCATAATTTTTTATTTATTGTATACAATATTGCTATAATATTAATATGAAAATTATATTAACCATACTAGATTTGAACTGATATTTTAACATCACATAACGTTATATTTACAGTTACAATCGTTTAATTATAAAGATTATTTATTTAGCATACGTATGTTATAGTGCATACGTTACAATCATCATCATCACATCAACCTGTAAGGTAGGCAAGGACATCACCACGTCCATTTTTTTTACTGTCAAATTAAAGTGTTACCAATTGAATTTGTAAATGTCAACAAAACCAAAAAAAAACGTTAGTTTAAACATGCAGGGGTTCGAACCTACGGACATTGCTTTGATATTCCACTGGTGAAACCTCTCGACCACGACGACTTTTCGTACACTTATAACTTCGAAAATTGATAATGGTATCAATATTATTCAATAGTGAGGGTTGACACAGTAGGAAATAGGTGATGTTCCAGATCTTCGTATGGAACAACCACTTTGTATAAATATTTCCGTATCGCGTTACGACTATCGTTAAGAAACAAGGAATCAATAACAGATATACAAACTTTTTTACATGTTAATATGTATATATATATATTATTACTTGCATTGAGTATTGTACAAATATTGTAGATTGTAGACGTAATGAGCGCAAAGTATGATGTCTTAAAGATAAAAGAAGGAGGTTACTATGTTCAGTTGTATGTATTCTTTTATGTATGTTAATCTATATTTTAGTCAATTGTGAACCGATTTTAATGATTCTTTTTTTATTTGAATTGGTACACTATGTAGTGATTAAATGCTACCCATGTATTCGTTCGTGTGAAATTAATCAAAAATATGTTACAACCGTGTGAGACGTGTGCCTTACTGACGCCAAGAATAAATATACATAATTGAAAGTCATATATTTGTATGTAATATGTATTATATCATCTTTTTGGTCAATTTGGCGACCATATTATTTACCACCTTTGCTTTTTGTAATGTACACACCCACTCACAATTTTACATTTCTTTAATAAATTTTTAAAAAGCGCGTGCGGATCCGCGTGTAACAGCTAACAACAAAAAAAGAAAAAGTAAAAACATACATTCCAATTTTCTTTTTATTTTAAGTTACTTCAATAAATTTGTTTATACTGGCTGAGACTATTTGTGAATATATCTAGATTAGAGCTTTTAGATTTAGATAATGTGTGTTTATTCGTGTTAATATGGTTTTGATCTATTCCTTGGGAACAATAATTATTTCTGGATTTTCTTTTCTGTGTTCTTTTTTGCATTTCTTTTCAGTATTCCTAGCAATCTATATGTCAAATTTCATGATAATCGGTTGAGTATTTAAGCGTGAAAACTAACTAACAAACAAACTCACATTGGTTGATAACATTAGTTAGAATATGCCTAATTACATTTACACATACTTTTCATTATACAATTGAAGCAACTTCACAATATATATATAATATTATTGAGCATAATGATTTCCAAATACATTTAGAGTTTTTATTTTATTGCCTATTAAAATGTGTCTTCTATAGTATCAAAATTGATACACTACCTATAATATTATAGCCCAGAACTACAAAACTTTATGACAAGAATGTTTAAGAAAAATAAACCATTAAAATATCATCAGTCATGAGCGACCCCCGCGGTGGGCAGGTCAGCGGCTGTCCAAGAAAAAAACCTTACAATTCAACCGAATTCAAATGACGAATGATTCATTTATGAAAATGAAATGACAGATTGAATGAATACGGAGATCCGTACAAAGGAGACGGTGGCTACTGGCCACCGCATTATGCCCTTTATGACACGTGCTCTCCCACCAGGGATTTGTAAACCAACGCTAAAGCGTGAGAATACCGTCTTATTCTTAACAATTCTCCTAGCTGACTGGATAGTAAGCGTTTAGTCAACTAAGTAGCTAGACTTAAGCAGTGAGTTTATAAGTGCTAAGAACGGACGTAACCATTAACCCAATTGTAATATATATTAAAAGATTTATTGTACAAGTGCTTTATTTATTTAGAAACACCAACAAGATTTACACTAGAATAGTACATAACATGCATTTTTAATGACTCTATATAAGTGCAATCTTAATTATAGGTGTTTACGACGTATTTATTATATTCTACAGCAAATAACTTAAGTAGATGAGAAAGCTAAAACAAACAACAAAAAAAAGTGAAAACACTAACCATACATTCCAATTTTTTTTTTATTTTAAGTTACTTAAATAAATTTGTTTATACTGGCTGAGACTATTTGTGAATATATCTAGATTAGAGCTTTTAGATTTAGAATTATAAAGTGATATCATTCTATTTAGTGGAGAGTAAAGGCCTAAATTTGTTCGAAAATACTTCGTAGCGAATATATTAAAACGTGAGGCTCTAGGCAGCTTCGCAGGAACCGTTATATCAACTCTGCTTAGTAGTTCAGGTGCGTCCAAGATTCCATTCATTAGTTTGTACAGAAAAGTAAGATCAAGTAATCCTCTGCGATCTTTTAAAGTGTCTAAATTAAAATATTGAAGTCTGTCTTGGTATGTGAGAAGTTTTTTCCCTAAGTGAAAGTTGTATGTCAAATGCCACAAAAATCGTTTTTGCACCCTTTCTATTTTATTTACATAAATTTCGTAATGAGGATTCCATACCACACTGCAATATTCCAAGCCGCTACGAACGAGTGAGTTAAACAGCGCAATCTTTGTATGTGCCATCTTGAAATCCTTAGTGTTACGTAATACAAATCCTAAAGTTTTAAACCCCCTATTAACAATACTATCAATATGTATATTGAAGCGTAACTTAGAATCTATTAAAATGCCAAGATCACGAATATTGTTCAGTGTTGTCAAAATGTTAGATTTTATAAAGTATTGACGACTAAAAGTTTTTTTATTGCGGGAGAAGTTAAGAACATGTCACAGTTTAGGTAAAATTCTATGGATTTCAAAACTAATTTTCTTCGGTATAGCAATAGGCGAAGATCAAACAGTTCAGTACCTTTTTCTCGTATATGTGCCGAACGATTTTTTTTATTGATATGAAACATTGTTGGTGTGGCGATACAGGCCGTGGCGTGTGTGTGAGACGTGGCGACGCGATGCCATGCGCGATCTCTCTTGCTGGACTGAGCTCGCATACCTATAGTGTATACAGTGATCGTTACCGTGTAAATATATAGACATGTTGACTATTTGTATACAAAACAAATATTTTTTCGTTTTCAACGTATGCGTTGCATTTTTATTTTTATATGTACATCTAAGAACATGTCACAGTTTAGGTAAAATTCTATTATTTATTTATTTATTTATTCAATCTGTGGCTACAGTATTAAAAAGAATAACGTTAGTAACGTTGTGTTAATTTTTTTTTTATATATAATAGGAAGCAATCTTATGTTAAGTGTTCAGCACCGTCCATAGACACCTGCAACACCAGAGGAGTCGCAAATGCGTTGCAAAGAGGGGAGGGGTGGGGATTTGTAGCACTGTTTTTCTCCATACCTTTTCTTTATAATTCGCCAATAAAAGTTTAGCTATTCGCCATACTTCACAACTCTTACGTCGAAAATCTACAATATTTGTGGAACATTCATTACAAATAATAATATCCATATATTATTGATCTTGGAAGACAAATAGAAGAATTAATTTTGCATACGAAACTTTAAAATGTTGATCTACCAGTTTGTGTTCTTGACTTGTAAACATTTTTCCATTTATATATGCAAAATTCGACCAGTAAACAAAGAATAACTGTTAAATTCTGAAAGTGTACTAGGAGCATACATTATTTGCGATGCGTTTTTGAAATGAAATTTCTTTAGAATAGTTGTCTTTTCAAACCGGATGCAACGGAGAAAACGACAGGTAAGAGACACATACAAATAACCGGATGCAACGGAAAAAACGACAGGTAAGAGATACAAATACAAATATGTGTAAGATGAAGCCGGCAAAGAATGAGACAGAAATATACATATAATACTATTTTATATTATCGGTCTCTCCTCTTTGTGCCATGCTTCGTAGCATCCCCACTCCCATATTTTAAGCATTGTCGCCGGTAATTAGTGAGCCAGAGCTTTTTTTTTTCTTCTTTTTTTTTCCTCGAACTGACTACGCTATTGTCCCGGCAGGGTCTTCACAGCTTCACCGGACTAATAGTGAGCCAGAGCGACAGAGCAAATGTCGGTGTGTATGTATATTACACACTGTTTAATACTTGCTTGTATTTGAGCATTTAGTGTGAGGTACAGTCCTCGTCAAACTTTTTAACCGCTCTGAAGTAGATGCGCAGAACAGAAATTTAGGTATCAGAGGGACGTAGTGAGGTAAAACGGGAGCAAGCTCGCCCGCGCGCGCAACTTGCCCCCTATTTCATCCACGTTGACACATGTGTCCTGTCATTATTAGTTGCAGTACAGTTGCATTCAGAATTCAATTTAGTTTTGTTGTTGGTAATTCCATATGATTGCTATTTTCTAAAAATTTACTTCTTAAAAATTTTTTTTCTTTGGATGGCGTTGTTTATTACAAATTATTTATTTCTTATGAATATATTTTATTTACAATAACGGTATTGTAACACGCTTTATACCTGCACAATATATGTTACAAGATATATCCCATACATAGAAATAAAATACTGCATAAGGCGGATCATTCAATTAAATTACGCGATTACCCAAAACTTCCCAACCAGGTGATTAAATGTTATTTGGATTTAATTATAATTGATATATTGTTCAGCTACTGTTGTCCATTTCCAGTTTTTACTGTTCTTTTATTACCTCAGTAATGATTCAATTTTTATTATCTGTTTACTTTTATCTCTAATATTTTGCAAATATTCTATATGTATGTAAAATAAAGAGGTTTACGTAAATTAGCTGTCAAAGCGTTTACAAGATGACACAATCGAAGTTGTTTCCTTATTCTATAAAATCTTTTGAAAGTTGTACCTAATGTAGTCGTTGTACCTACTGCCATATTCTTATTACTTATCATATCTCCTTGAATCATAATTGATTAAAAACGTACTATACTGTACGTATAATATCGTGACAAAGATGAATAAATGTCAATGTTAAATTCTTATGGTAATATTTTGAATTTGTTTTGTATTAACTTCTTGACTTTACTATGCGTAAAGCTGAATTCAAAGCTACATTATGATCTTGGACGACAAATAGAAGAATTAATTTTGCATACGAAACTTTAAAATGTTGATCTACCAGTTTGTGTTCTTGACTTATAAACATTTTTCCAATTATATATGCAAAATTTGACCAGTAAACAAAGAATGACCTACATACACAAACGCACGATAAGGTAGATGACACATAGACTGTTAAATTCTGAAAGTGTACTAGGAGCATACATTATTTGCGATGCGTTTTTGAAGTTTACTTTTATCTCTAATATTTTGCAAATATTCTATATGTATGTAAAATAAAGAGGTTTACGTAAATTAGCTGTCAAAGCGTTTACAAGATGACACAATCGAAGTTGTTTCCTTATTCTATAAAATCTTTTGAAAGTTGTACCTAATGTAGTCGTTGTACCTACTGCCATATTCTTATTACTTATCATATCTCCTTGAATCATAATTGATTAAAAACGTACTATACTGTACGTATAATATCGTGACAAAGATGAATAAATGTCAATGTTAAATTCTTATGGTAATATTTTGAATTTGTTTTGTATTAACTTCTTGACTTTACTATGCGTAAAGCTGAATTCAAAGCTACATTCAGAGCGGCCATAACATTTGACGCGGACTATAGTATATGTGAATATTCATCCCATTCTTTTGTCGATTTACTGAAGTTTCACTTCTATCATGTGTGAATCGTACCCACACCTTTTTTATTGTTATTGCGTTCATATGTTTGTAAATTTGTATTTGTAATAAGTCAAGAAGGACCGAATGTTGTCAAACATCGCCCGTAGCACTGGAACTTATGTTCCTTCGATGAGATTTTAATAAAGAACTATACATTTATATTATTTTGTTTATTCAATACGTCACTGACCTAGCTCCATCAAGCTCGTGTTGTCTGATTTCTATTCTAAATCATTTTCATTTATCTTATAGACGGGGTATGCGTTAACAATATTAGTTATGCTGATGATATGGTGTTGATGAGTCCTTCGATCAATGCTATGATGAATCTGCTCACAATTTGTGAAAGATACGCGAAGGCACATGGACTCAAATATAATGTTAAGAAGAGTACTCGTCTTTAAGGCAGGCACTAAGACCTATCCAATTACACATCAGTTGAAACTGTGCGGATGCCCCTTAAAGCAAGTTACTGATTTCAAGTATCTGGGTCACTGGGTATCCGATGATTTGAAAGATAGCCTGGACATTGAGCGTGAGCGCAGGTCGTTGGCTGTCCGCTGTAACATGTTGGCTCGCAGATTTGCTAAATGCTCGACTGAAGTGAAGGCTACGCTGTTTACAGCGTACTGCCAGTCATTTTATACATGCAGTCTGTGGATCAACTATACGCAGAGGGCATACAACGCTCTGCGTGTACAATATAATAACGCATTCAGGGTGCTGATGGGCTTGCCGCGCTATTGCAGCGCCTCAGGCATGTTCGCGGAGGCGAGAATTGATGGCTTTCACGCCATCATGCGCAAGCGATCTGCCTCAATGATGCGTAGGGTACGTGCCAGCACCAACAGTATCCTGAATACTGTAGCAGACAGGTGGGACAGCCTCGTACTAGAACATTGGGTACGCCTACACACTGTGATGTTATAAGAAATTATTATTCTGTATGCATTATAGATGTAAGTACTAACAATATTTTCTAAGTTGTGTGTATACTAACCAATGGACTTTTTTGTCTGTAATAAAATATTTTGATTTGATTTGATTTGATAAAACACGTTTGTCTATGAATCAACTCGGAAATTATCTGTTTAAAGTTTTGCATGCGATGAAGTACCTATCTATCTCTATTGACGCGTTTTCACATATCATCACTGGTCACCCTCACATTTATTTTAACCCCATTTGTAACTCAATCTGTGTTCAACATTATTCGATACACATACATGTCATAAACCTTATGTTCAAATTTATCTAGTTAATTCTGATGATTTTATTCTATGATTTTTGAGCCTCATAAGTATGCAAAACCAATTAGCTAATGTAACTATTTGGCTCTGTATTTTGTAATAGGTACGAATAGTGTGCAAAGTGAATTGGATGGGAAATAATACCATAGAGCATAGATTCTGCCACAACTCCCCGGAAAGTTCTAACAAGACGTCCACCATCTTGTTACTTTATTATGGTCGCAAGTAACTTGTGATATCATTACCTACTCGACAATGATAGTAATAATCTACTAGAAGATTGGTTGCGGACAATAAAATAAAAAAGGTACTCACATGGCAAGGAATGAATTGCACCGAGTAGAGCGACAACCACGAAGAAAACAAAGACTGTTCTCTCAGAGGCAGCGAGTGCCGCCGCCGCCATCGGCACCGGGAGCCCTCGCCCCAGCAGCAGCGGCGACGCGGCCACCCACCACAAGGCCGCCGGCTGTGCGGATGCCCCTTAAAGCAAGTTACTCATTTCAAGTATCTGGGTCACTGGGTATCCGATGATTTGAAAGATAGCCTGGACATTGAACGTGAGCGCAGGTCGTTGGCTGTCCGCTGTAACATGTTGGCTCGCAGATTTGCTAAATGCTCGACTGAAGTGAAGGCTACGCTGTTTACAGCGTACTGCCAGTCATTTTATACATGCAGTCTGTGGATCAACTATACGCAGAGGGCATACAACGCTCTGCGTGTACAATATAATAACGCATTCAGGGTGCTGATGGGCTTGCCGCGCTATTGCAGCGCCTCAGGCATGTTCACGGAGGCGAGAATTGATGGCTTTCACGCCATCATGCGCAAGCGATCTGCCTCAATGATGCGTAGGGTACGTGCCAGCACCAACGTACGCCTACACACTGTGGTGTTATAAGAAATTATTATTCTGTATGCATTATAGATGTAAGTACTAACAATATTTTCTAAGTTGTGTGTATACTAACCAATGGACTTTTTTGTCTGTAATAAAATATTTTGATTTGATTTATATATTTTTAGTATTATAATACAGTGTAATAAGAAATAAACATTTTTTGCTCTGCCGACTATCTTTTTTTTTAAATATCAATGAAGCTAGCTGACAAAATACGTATATTTAGCTTACGTCAATACATATAATATCTTCTTTACATATAATAAAAATGTAAATCGAACGAGCCTGTACTTTTAGATTTTTGTGGTAAAAAAAAATTAACATTTTAACATCACAATTTATTCATAAAATTGTCATCACAACAAATTTTGTTTAGAATTTATTCACCGTGTACGTAGATAGAACCACACTGCTACAGACATTTAGGACAATCCAGTCTCTTGGGTTTCCAGTTCTCTGTCTGCAGTCTTTCCACCCGTACAGCGATGACTCGAAGGACGCCACCGATCCATTACATTTTTCCCATTTTTTAATCGGCCTTTCCCGGTTACCGTGTAGGTATTTTGTTAACTTGTCAATTTTTTCAGCCACATTCACTGTAACTTCGTTTGCCTGCAGGCCCTCGATGACGTTGCACGATTCTGTAATATCAGAATCCTCGGTTCGGTTCTCGAAGGAGAGATCCCAGGTTGCTATAGACTCCTCGCAGGCGGAAACGCGCGTCGCGGCTGTGAAATTTTTTAAGTCTTACGCACATTTTTTAGGTTCGTCATTATGGAAGCAATCCTGCGCTCCAGTTCCACATCTGCAGAAAGGCGACTGTGATCCTTGCATGAAGACAAACAAATTGTTGCAGTTGCCTTAGGATAAGTAATAAAATACATTTCAATCATTTATAGAAATGTCTGTCTCTCTGTTTGTATGATCGCATCGCTGCTTAAGTACTGCGTTCACGTAAAACCAATTTTATTATAAAGCATATCTTCGAGTAACTTAGTTTCAATAAAATCGATTCACTCTATCCAAAGTTATAGTAATTTAAATAACGGCGCGACTTAAGTACGAGAGAAAAGTAGATAAGTAAATGGACTTCATACATTTAGATGGTTTTATAAGTCACTGTTTTTTTTTATTAGGTTCCACGCGGGCAGTATCACTGACACAGCTAAAATATATAGTATAACCTTCATACTATTGTATGTAGACCTGTATTTTATTTTGTTTATTTGACGATGTAAAGCTGGTACGTTTCAAATGATTGCAACATTCTGTTTGGTTAGCTCATTGATATATATGAATTATCCGCAAAGATAAGAACGTTAGCTTAACTTAATGATATTTTTTAATACAATTGATGATGATTGTTCCGTCCGGTTTCGGCCAATAATCGAATATTATGACCCCTAAACTTAGAAATGCCGCTGGTGCGTTCGAAGATGGCTTATGTAGCCTATCTTAGCGGTGAAACTTCGTGCACAATATAATATCTTCTTTACATATAATAAAAGTGTAAATCGAACGAGTCTGTACTTTTAGATTTTTGTGAAAAAAAAATTAACATTTACATTTTAACATCACAATCTATTTATAAAATTGTCATCACAATAAATTTTGTTTAGAATTTGTTCACCGTGTACGTAGATAGAACCACACTGCCACAAACATTTAAGACAATCCAGTCTCTTGGGTTTACAGTTCTCTGTCTGCAGGTCTTTCCACCCGTACAGCGATGGCTCGAAGGACGCCACCGATCCATTACATTTTTCCCATTTTTTAATCGGCCTTTCCCGGTTACTGTGTAGGTATTTTGTTAACTTTTCAATTTTTTCAGCCGCGTTCATTGTAACTTCGTTTGCCTGCACGCCCTCGATGGCGTTGCACGATTCTGTAATATCAGAATCCTCGGTTCGATTCTCGAAGGAGAGATCCCAGGTTGCTATAGACTCCTCGCAGGCGGAAACGCGCGTCGCGGCTGTGAAATTTTTAAAGTCTTACGCACATTTTTTAGGTTCGTCATTATGGAAGCAATCCTGCGCTCCAGTTCCACATCTGCAGAAAGGCGACTGTGATCCTTGCATGAAGACAAACAAATTGTTGCAGTTGCCTTAGGATAACTAATAAAATACATTTCAATCATTTTTAGAAATGTCTGTCTCTCTGTTTGTATGATCGCATCGCTGCTTAAGTACTGCGTTCACGTAAAACCAATTTTATTATAAAGCATATCTTCGAGTAACTTAGTTTCAATAAAATCGATTCACTCTATCCAAAGTTATAGTAATTTTAATAACGACGCGACTTAAGTACGAGAGAAAAGTAAATAAGTAAATGGACTTCATACATTTAGATGATTTTATAAGTCACTGTTTTTTTTTATTAGGTTCCACGCGGACAGTGTCGCTGACACAGCTAAAATATATAGTATAACCTTCATACTATTGTATGTAGACCTGTATTTTATTTTGTTTATTTGACGATGTAAAGCTGGTACATTTCAAATGATTGCAACATTCTGTTTAGTTAGCTCATTGATAATTATATGAATTATCCGCAAAGATAAGAAAACGTTGTTAGCTTAACTTGATGATATTTTTGAATACAATTAATACAACGACAGATAGGGAATTAATAATACTCATTAGGTTTTTAAAAAGGGGATTCCTGAGTAAAATATTTTTGAATGTTATCATAGTCAATTATGTTAATCAGATAGTAATTGTTATCTTATATCAATGATTAATCGACTATGGTAATAATCAAATTCCAGGTACGAAATATACTATTTATCTAATATAAAGCTTAAATTTATAACAAATACTAGCCTCTGCCTGCGACTTCGTTCGCGTGGAATAGTTACTTTGCACTAACGCTAGCACGCAGAGGAAGGTCTCGAGAAGAAGAAAACCCTGATTTTGAAATATTCTTCATTGATGCTCCGCACCTATAGGTCTTAGTGTGCCTTTGAAATATTCTTCATTGATGCTCCGCTCGCATAGGTCTTAGTGTGATATATAGCCTATAACCGTCCCTGATAAATGAGCTATATAACATTGAAAGAATTTTTGAAATCGAACTAGTAGTTCCTGAGATTACCTCCTACAACGTCATAGCGTCACAAACTCTGTCAGTCCGGTGAAGCTGTTAAGACCTTGCAAGGTCAATGGCGTAGTCAGTTCGAAAAAAAAAGTTACGAACTTTACCTTTTCATAATATTAGTATCTAGATAAAGGAAACCTACAACGTCACAAATTTACAAACTTTAACCTCTTTATAATATTTAACAAATATAACCTATGAGACAGGTATAAGTTTTATTTTTAAAAGGAATAATCTTCATTTGTCGACAGTATTTTCCTTACGTACGGTAAGGTAGCAAGTACTATTTCTTACCTGCCTACTATAATATTAAAAGGTATTTTTCTTTACCTTTTTAAAAAAGATGGGCAAATATGAGTGAACGAAATGGATTATAATGCATTATTCCAAAATTCTTCATCCTTCAGGTTTTTTACACCTCTTAGGAGTTTAATTATCAATAAAATAAACAATGGATAAACGTGAGCTAACGACAAACTTCAAGATCTTGTCATCTTCACACCTTGACGTTCTCGATTCTTCGATTTTTTTCATCGGACGCTGGTCCACGCATACTTTTATAACTTTCTTAACTTATTTATAGAGGTGCTCAAAAATTATTAAATCATAGGCAGAAATAGGCGATCGATGAGTAATCCCTTAACCAATTTACAAATTCTTACTCAGAAAGTAGTTGGCCAACTTCACGGAGCTCTATTACACTAGTATCTACTAGTATAGTATCTACTAGTATAGTACTACTAGTACATTATGAAAAAGTAAAGTGCGATCTAGCCCCTTTCAAATAAGGTACCTTTTTGCTTTATAACGCCAACTTGTATAGTAAATTTTTATATTTACACATAAAAAATCAATATATATTTTGAGACACTACTAATTTAAATATGTCATTATTAATCAACCTCTACTGCACAAAATATATAAAAGTGCTTTAGCTTTCCCTATGGCATTGAAAACATAAAAATAATGTATTTTAAGAAATATAAACATATGTATAGATGAAGTAAAACTTTAACTTTTTTTTTAAATTTTATCACTCATAAATTTTAACGAATCAGGCTGTAGTCTTGCCAGCATTAGCCACAAATCCATCGCTATAGATGATACACAAGACATAGAGTTTCAAGATTGACCATAATAACAGCATCGAGCTAACAATTTTTTAATGTACCTATGTCCGATGTAAAATGGGTTAAGAATATATTCATATCATTATTATTATTTTAAGCAATATCAGTTTAGTTTTGAAGCTGAATCTCCAAGAGGGATAGAATGTGTAGAGTAAAATGCAAGAAATACGCATTCGTCAGAGCACAAAATTAACCAAAATGTCTCAGCAAATAAGCCAAATGAAGCTACTTGTTATGGCTACTATGGTAAATTGTCATTGACAACTAATGGTCTTTTATTGTCATGCTTTTATAACAACTATCCTAAATTCTTGCTGAATAAATTGTTAAAAATCTTGGCTTAATTTGATAACAAATTGGACAAGAGGTACCTAGTTATTGTTTTGACAATTTCAAGGGAATAGGGAAGACTTTTAGATCTTATCCAATGCATCATTCGAACGTTACCAGGATGATACAATAAGTTATGTAAATCTCGCAATATGTTAGGATTTAGACAAGCAGATATTCGTGATAATGCATCAGCATCAGCATTTTCAGTAGATCAATCAAAAGTATTCAAACAGAATAAATAATGAGAAATTTGAAAGGTAGCGGATAGATCTCTCCTGTTATACTTATTATTTATATATTGACCATATAAAGCAAACGCTGCTGCTAATGCATTACCACTAATATCTGCCCGTTTTCACCAACGTTCCCAAAATTTAAGGGACACTTAAAACACGTTTAAGTGACCACTTAGGGAGATTTCGTTTTCACCAACGTTTAAGAGTCACCTAAGACCCTAAGGTTTATCTAAATTTTAGGGGACGGAAATTCGATCCTTTACTGCTAAGTGATGTTTATTTTACGAACATGTCAAATTTAATTTGTAGTTAATTCGTTTATATATCGTACATTAAAGAGATATTTGAGTTTTTCGTAACTTTAGTTGATAAGAATCCGAGAAATTAATAAAAAGTCGGAAGATCCTTATCATGACGATGCATTTGTATTTGCCTTAGTTGTAGTTCCATATTTTGGTGTATTCAATATGAAATCTTTGTGTGTCGAGTAAAGAGTATATTATTTATTTCTTCAATAGTCCACATCCGAATCGTTGACCTAACTTATGCGAAACTTAGCACAAAAATAGATTAGGTCTTTTAAATCATAATATTGCACAAAAGTTATCTTTCAAGACTTTTATTAATAAAGATCCAGAAAGTGATTATGACAGCTTATTTAATATCATAAGCACTGAATTTAGTAAACATTGCCCAAGAAAAGTTATTAGTGTAAAGAAAGTAAAAAAATTTAGTGAATGGGCAACTACAGGTATTAAAATAAGTAGGGATCGTTTGTATGATCTATATTATAAGAAATCACTAACAAATAGTGAATCATTTCATGCCTACGTTAGGAATTATTCTAAAGTTTTTAAACGTGTTTGTGTAGCTGCCAAAGCAAAATTTTTAGGAAATAAAATTCTCGAGTCTAGAAATAAGACCAAGACTGTCTGGCATATAATAAATAAAGAATTAGGAAAAAATAAAATAAATGATAACGCATTTAATCTAAGTGTCGACGGAGTACGTATTTCGAACAGTTCAGAGGTAGCAACTGTTTTCCGAGACTATTTCACTAATATACCTTCACAAATAACAATAAGTATAACATCATCAGTCCAGGGTGCCGCAGCCCTTTTAAGGAATAAGAGTGTTTTTTTTTTTCATTCAAATTTTAATTCTCATTTATTAGTGCAGGTGAAATAATAAGGACATTCAAATAATTACATTTAAACCCACACCGAAGACATATGGGGAATGCCGGTAATAGTAATAAAGTCCTTAATTGTCACTATTTCACCACATTTGGCGAATATATTTAATCAGCGTATATCAAAATTCCCTAATCTAAAGAAAGTAAGCAAAGTGGTTCCTTTGTTTAAATCAGGCTGCAGAATTAGTCTTGGAAATTATAGACCTAAAATCTTTGAAGAGATTATGCTTAAACAATTGTGTGTGGAATGTTGTGAATGTGGAATATTTGTGTTGTTATTTGTGGAGTGCAAAAGTTTCTGGATGGTCGAGAGTTTGGTGTCACAAAATCGAAATCTACTACTGACGCAGGTGCAATGCTCATAAATCATACATTGGGAGCCTGGGAGGATTCGCAGGATGCAATTGGTTCACAAACTTTACCTTTTCATAATATTAGTATCTAGATAAAGGAAACCTACAACGTCACAAATTTACAAACTTTACCTCTTTATAATATTTAACAAATATAACCTATGAGACAGGTATAAGTTTTATTTTTAAAAGGAATAATCTTCATTTGTCGACAGTATTTTCCTTACTTACGGTAAGATAGCAAGTACTATATCTTTTGTATACCTGCCTACTATAATATTATAAGGTTCTTTACCTTTTTAAAAAGGATGGGCAAATATGGGTGAACGGAATGGATTATAATGCATTATTCCAAAATTCTTTATCCTTCCGGTTTTTTACACCCCTTTTACACCTCTTAGGAGTTGAATTATCAACAAAATAAAGAATGGATAAACGTGAGCTAACGGCAAACTTCAAGACCTTGTCATCTTCACACCTTGACGTTCTCGATTCTTCGATTTTTTTCATCGGACGCTAGTCCACGCATACTTTTATAACTTTCTTAACTTATTTATAGAGGCGCTCAAAAATTATTAAATCATAGGCAGAAATAGGCGATCGATAAGTAATCCCTTAACCAATTTCCAAATTCTTACTCAGAAAGTAGTTGGCCAACTTCACGGAGCTCTATTACACTAGTACACATTATGAAAAAGTAAAGTGCGAACTAGCCCATTTCAAATAAGGCACCTTTTTGCTTTATAACACCAACCTGTATATATGTATATATGTAAACCTGTAAATTTACACATAAATACTCAATATATATTTTGTGACTCTATTAATATAAATGTCATTATTAATCAACCACTACTGCACAAAATATACAAACGTACTTTAGTTTTCTCTATGGCATTGAAAACATAAAAGTAATTTAATTTAAGAAATATAAATATACGTATAGATGAAGTAAAATTTTAACTTTTTTTGGAAATTTTGTCACTCTTAAATTTTAACGAATCAGGCTGAAGTCTTGCCAGCTTTAGCCACGAACCCATCGCTATAGGTTTAGAGATAGAGTTTCACAAGCACATAGAGTTTCAAGATTGACCATAATAACAGCATCGAGCTAACAATTTTTTAATGTATGTCCGATGTAAAATGGGTTAAGAATATATTCATATCATTATTATTATTTTAAGCAATATCACTTTAGTTTTGAAGCTGAATCTCCAAGAGGGATAGAATGTGTAGAGTAAAATGCAAGAAATACGCATTCGTCAGAGCACAAAATTAACCAAAATGTATCAGCAAATAAGCGAAATGAAGCTACTTGTTATGTACTATGGTAAATTGTCATTGACAACTAATGGTCTTTCATTGTCATGCTTTTATAATAGCTATCCTAAATTCTTGCTGAATAAATTGTTAAAAATCTTGGCTTAATTTGATAACAAATTAGACAAGAGGTAGTTATTGTTTTGACAATTTCAAGAGAATAGGGAAGATGTTTAAATCTTATCCAATGCATCATTCGAACGATACCAGGATGACACAATAAGTTATGTAAATCTCGCAATATGTTAGGATTTAGACAAGCAGATATTCGTGATAATGCATCAGCATCAGCATTTTTAGCAGATCAATTCAAAGAAAAGCATTCAAACAAAATAAATAATGAGAAAATTTAAAGGTAGCGGATAGATCTCTCCTGTTATACTTATTATTTATGTATTAACCATGTAAAGCAAACGCTGCTGCTAATGCATTACCACTAATATCTGCCCGTTTTCACCAACGTTCCTTAAATTTAAGGGACACTTAAAACACGTTTAAGTGACCACTTAGGGAGATTTCGTTTTCACCAACCTTTAAGAGTCACCCAAGACCTAAATTTTAGGGGACGGAAATTCGATCCTTTACTGCTAAGTGATGTTTATTTTACGAACATGTCAAATTTAATTTGTAGTTAATTCGTTTATATATCGTACATTAAAGAGATATTTGAGTTTTTCGTAACTTTGGTTGATAAGAATCCGAGAAATTAATAAAAAGTCGGAAGATCCTTATCATGACGATGCATTTGTATTTGCCTTAGTTGTAGTTCCATATTTTGGTGTATTCAATATGAAATCTTTGTGTGTCGAGTAAAGAGTATATTATTTATTTCTTCAATAGTCCACATCCGAATCGTTGACCTAACTTATGCGAAACTTAGCATATATAGTAAATAAATACATATTGTTTTTTTTTGTAACACAAGGTCGAATAAAAGGAAACAAAACGCGCACGTCATACTTATTTTTTTATTAGTTATTTTTAAAATTTTATATATACCTTCTATGCTAGTATATATAATAACTAGAAAAGTAGGTACCTACTACAGTATAATCAAAATAATAAATTTTTATCACATCAAATTTACTCGACATGCACTAACCGGACCGCAACCATGCAGTAGCTACATATTTAAAACGGACCCCCAATAAAACAAAATGGTGATCCCTGCGCCAACACAACAACGAACAAAGCGTTTTTTAAAATAACAGTAAACGGATTTAATTTAATTTTAACATATTTGGGTCACTCATTTTGTTTTAAAATTGTATTTGTATTGTTTTATAAGAATTTCATAAAACTACTTCAATACTGGCTTGACGAAAAAGCTGATGTCATTATTAATCAACCTCTACTGCACAAAATATATAAAAGTGCTTTAGCTTTCCCTATGGCATTGAAAACATAAAAATAATGTATTTTAAGAAATATAAACATATGTATAGATGAAGTAAAACTTTAACTTTTTTTTTAAATTTTATCACTCATAAATTTTAACGAATCAGGCTGTAGTCTTGCCAGCATTAGCCACAAATCCATCGCTATAGATGATACACAAGACATAGAGTTTCAAGATTGACCATAATAACAGCATCGAGCTAACAATTTTTTAATGTACCTATGTCCGATGTAAAATGGGTTAAGAATATATTCATATCATTATTATTATTTTAAGCAATATCAGTTTAGTTTTGAAGCTGAATCTCCAAGAGGGATAGAATGTGTAGAGTAAAATGCAAGAAATACGCATTCGTCAGAGCACAAAATTAACCAAAATGTATCAGCAAATAAGCGAAATGAAGCTACTTGTTATGTACTATGGTAAATTGTCATTGACAACTAATGGTCTTTCATTGTCATGCTTTTATAATAGCTATCCTAAATTCTTGCTGAATAAATTGTTAAAAATCTTGGCTTAATTTGATAACAAATTAGACAAGAGGTAGTTATTGTTTTGACAATTTCAAGAGAATAGGGAAGATGTTTAACTAACATATTGCGAGATTTACATAACTTATTGTGTCATCCTGGTATCGTTCGAATGATGCATTGGATAAGATTTAAACATCTTCCCTATTCTCTTGAAATTGTCAAAACAATAACTACCTCTTGTCCTGAGATTACCTCCTACAACGTCATAGCGTCACAAACTCTGTCAGTCCGGTGAAGCTGTTAAGACCTTGCAAGGTCAATGGCGTAGTCAGTTCGAAAAAAAAAGTTACGAACTTTACCTTTTCATAATATTAGTATCTAGATAAAGGAAACCTACAACGTCACAAATTTACAAACTTTAACCTCTTTATAATATTTAACAAATATAACCTATGAGACAGGTATAAGTTTTATTTTTAAAAGGAATAATCTTCATTTGTCGACAGTATTTTCCTTACGTACGGTAAGGTAGCAAGTACTATTTCTTACCTGCCTACTATAATATTAAAAGGTATTTTTCTTTACCTTTTTAAAAAAGATGGGCAAATATGAGTGAACGAAATGGATTATAATGCATTATTCCAAAATTCTTCATCCTTCAGGTTTTTTACACCTCTTAGGAGTTTAATTATCAATAAAATAAACAATGGATAAACGTGAGCTAACGACAAACTTCAAGATCTTGTCATCTTCACACCTTGACGTTCTCGATTCTTCGATTTTTTTCATCGGACGCTGGTCCACGCATACTTTTATAACTTTCTTAACTTATTTATAGAGGTGCTCAAAAATTATTAAATCATAGGCAGAAATAGGCGATCGATGAGTAATCCCTTAACCAATTTACAAATTCTTACTCAGAAAGTAGTTGGCCAACTTCACGGAGCTCTATTACACTAGTATCTACTAGTATAGTATCTACTAGTATAGTACTACTAGTACATTATGAAAAAGTAAAGTGCGATCTAGCCCCTTTCAAATAAGGTACCTTTTTGCTTTATAACGCCAACTTGTATAGTAAATTTTTATATTTACACATAAAAAATCAATATATATTTTGAGACACTACTAATTTAAATATGTCATTATTAATCAACCTCTACTGCACAAAATATATAAAAGTGCTTTAGCTTTCCCTATGGCATTGAAAACATAAAAATAATGTATTTTAAGAAATATAAACATATGTATAGATGAAGTAAAACTTTAACTTTTTTTTTAAATTTTATCACTCATAAATTTTAACGAATCAGGCTGTAGTCTTGCCAGCATTAGCCACAAATCCATCGCTATAGATGATACACAAGACATAGAGTTTCAAGATTGACCATAATAACAGCATCGAGCTAACAATTTTTTAATGTACCTATGTCCGATGTAAAATGGGTTAAGAATATATTCATATCATTATTATTATTTTAAGCAATATCAGTTTAGTTTTGAAGCTGAATCTCCAAGAGGGATAGAATGTGTAGAGTAAAATGCAAGAAATACGCATTCGTCAGAGCACAAAATTAACCAAAATGTATCAGCAAATAAGCGAAATGAAGCTACTTGTTATGTACTATGGTAAATTGTCATTGACAACTAATGGTCTTTCATTGTCATGCTTTTATAATAGCTATCCTAAATTCTTGCTGAATAAATTGTTAAAAATCTTGGCTTAATTTGATAACAAATTAGACAAGAGGTAGTTATTGTTTTGACAATTTCAAGAGAATAGGGAAGATGTTTAAATCTTATCCAATGCATCATTCGAACGATACCAGGATGACACAATAAGTTATGTAAATCTCGCAATATGTTAGGATTTAGACAAGCAGATATTCGTGATAATGCATCAGCATCAGCATTTTTAGCAGATCAATTCAAAGAAAAGCATTCAAACAAAATAAATAATGAGAAAATTTAAAGGTAGCGGATAGATCTCTCCTGTTATACTTATTATTTATGTATTAACCATGTAAAGCAAACGCTGCTGCTAATGCATTACCACTAATATCAACGAAATCTCCCTAAGTGGTCACTTAAACGTGTTTTAAGTGTCCCTTAAATTTAAGGAACGTTGGTGAAAACGGGCAGATATTAGTGGTAATGCATTAGCAGCAGCGTTTGCTTTACATGGTTAATACATAAATAATGCATTTGTATTTGCCTTAGTTGTAGTTCCATATTTTGGTGTATTCAATATGAAATCTTTGTGTGTCGAGTAAAGAGTATATTATTTATTTCTTCAATAGTCCACATCCGAATCGTTGACCTAACTTATGCGAAACTTAACAGATCCAACAATAAATACATATTGTTTTTTTTGTAACACATGGTCGAATACAAGGAAACAAAACGCGCACATCATACTTATTTTTATATTAGTTATTTTTAAAATTTTATATATACCTTCTATGCTAGTATATATAATAACTAGCAAAGTAGGTACCTACTACAGAATAATCAAAATAATAAATTTTTATCACATCAAAATTAACTCGACATGCACTAACCGGACCGCAACCATGCAGTAGCTACATATTTAAAACGGACCCCCAATAAAACAAAATGGTGATCCCTGCGCCTACACAACAACGAACAAAGCGTTTTTTAAACTAACAGTAAACGGATTTTATTTTATTTTTAACATATTTGGGTCACTCATTTTGTTTTAAAATCGTATTTGTGAGGTTTTTATAAGAAATTCATAAAACTTTTGCATTGAAATTGTTACCAGCACATGTTCCGTCTGCATCAATACTGGCTTGACGGAAAAACTGACGCTTAACTAGGTGCTACCTCAGTAAGTAGCCCTTAGCATGGGAAAACGAAATAAGTTAGGTAGCTGATTTAGGGGACACTTTAGCTTAAGGATCCCTTAGTTAGGGGTCCGTTAAGGCAGCGTTGGTGAAAACGGGCATAAGAATTCTAATTTCAAATTTATTTTATTTTAAAAACATGGAATTCTTTTTCCAAAAGTAGTCATTTGTTTATTGATTAGTGTTACATTTCATCGCATTTCAATCTTTTCTGGCATCATGGATATGTTAAAAATTCGAGTAATTATGGAATATGAGTACCGTCGTGGCAGCAACGCGGCACAAGCGGCATGCAACATCATAGACGTTTACGTAGCTAACATTACAAACCAACGCACCGGGCGCCGGGTGCCGCCGACTCTACATGGGAGTCATGCGGGCGATGGCCGCCTACGGGGCACCAGTCTGGGCTGATGCCCTCGGTGCCGCCAACGTGCGTGCGCTCCGCAATGCGCAGCGCACGGTGGCACTGAGGGCAATCCGGGCGTACCGGACAGTGTCCTCGGCGGCGGCCTTCACGCTTGCCGGCTCGCTGCCCTGGGAGCTTGAGGCAGGAGTTCCCGCCGCCGTGTACCAGTTCACGGCGGCGAGGAAACGAAGGGGGGAGCCTCCGGCTCCCAGGGAGGTAGAGGCGGAGAGACGGCGTCTAAGGGAGGTGGCAGTGTGTACCCGGTCTGGGTCCCTCTATAGGTAGGGGCCCGGCGGTCACCTTCCGCCGGGCGGACCGTGGGGGCGGCTCTACAAGGTTGATTAGCTTGAACGATCCCTAGCCGCCCCCACAAAACGGTCTGTCGGTACACCGTGGGGTTTTAGTCCGTGCAACTCGGACATAACCCACTCTCTCCCCCGAGAGGGTGGTGTATCCATAAGGGATTTCCCCACGTTAATAAAAAAAAGAAAAAAAAGCGTTGGTGAAAACGGGCATAAATCCTAGCAGATTTCGAGATTTACATAACATAGAAAAATGCCAAGCTGTCTACAACATTATCTTTACCAGTCGGCTACCTTAAATTTTCGTCGGTGAATTGACAACCTTCGAAGTAAAAGAGCCTCTGAATGGATGCCGCCTTGTGGCATACGTGACAACTTGCAAAATATGACTGGAAGTGGCTACCTATGTTCAGCGGTATCAAATGCCTTCAATTAATTTATTTTGTGTAATTAATTTTTATGTGGGTTCGGGCATACAGAGGTCATTTCTAATACGCACCAGTTCTGATATTAAATTGCTATCGGCTGGATGGTGACGACGACCGACAGCGCGGCGGACGGATACATTTAGATGTGTACATTATGATTACAACGCTCACTTAGAGCGGCCGTGTCGTAGATTATCTCTATATCATGTTTACAATTGTTTTAATATATTTATCGTCTTATAATACAAAACAAATTTTGCTAAAACAATCAGATCGATTTTACTTTTAATTCGTGTATCACGTGAACAAGGGAAACGACAGAACGAAACTTATTTTTGTTTACTGAGCTAATTCATTGTGGTGTATTTATTATATTCTAATTATTGGATATTATTATATAAAATATCTTAATACATATTACTATTGAATTAGTTAGTTGTAACGTTAGTGATTACGAATATGGATTTCTTCGACGTCCTCTTGCAGGCGGGTTTGATTACAACAGCCTTGGTCGTGTATTTAATATTTTTTAAAAAACGGCCTGTTCCTAAAGACAGTTATAGGAGTGCAGGTAAGATTCAATAAGTGTATTTGTTTTTACGAACAATTCGTCGTAATTACGTCCGCGATAAATTGTACTTCTCAAATATTATATGGAGTATTAAATTTTAAAAGAAAAAGTATATGGAAACAAGATAAAGTATGTTTAGCGTAAGATATAATGGAGTAACTAATTTTTGCCTTTGGTGTATTTTCATTTCTTATGCAAATGAATGAATATTTACAATATGGGACCTCCGCGAATCCTTAAAGACCAACTTCAAGGAATTCGGTATCTTAACTCTGCCCTCCCAATACATTCTTGACAATTTAATATATGACGGTAAGAACCTTGAAAAGCTAGATTTCGTAAAAAACCGGCACAATCTAAATACTAGAAACTGTGACAAACTGGTTGTCCCATGTTTAAGACTTAGTAAAACAGTACAACAAAGTCCTAAAGGATATTACCGATTTGCCGGATTGCGAATTTAAGCGCCAAGCGGGTTTTGGTGTAAAAAGGCTATGATAGAGTGGATCAATATGTGAACGATGGTGATGTCTGGAATTGACTCATCTTTGTGCATCCATTAACAACGTTTGTTACATGTACCTAATATATTCTAAATATTATATATATTTGTTAAAAAGATAAACCAGATCGAGTTTATTGCCGGTTCTTCTCGATGACTGGATTGTTTTCATAAGTGCTTTCTTAGGGCCTAAATTGAATGAAGCGTTTTTGATTTATTTTTTTATTAATTAAATGGGTTGTTTTTTATTTAATTACATTTATTGTAATTTATTAATAGTAGTAGTAGTTGAACCGTATTTCGTAAACTTACAACCGTACAGAAAATTGTATATGTGATTATTTATAGCAAATAAAATTGTCTACAACTTTATTTCTATCATTTTTTATCATAAAATGGATAATAAAAAAGTTATAAATCAAAATAAATTAATAACAAAAAAACCAATTTTCTTTTGGGCGTTATAACTTTTTTTCTGGTCATTTTACAACAAAATGACTTAAGAGCAATCTTATAGACGGTTTTTAAATAAATAATTTCCACAACACTTTTTGCTTAATTTCATTAATTTATCTGGATTTTACAAAGCTCCGAAGTTGACCGGGTTCTTGAATACTCGTAAGAATACGATAAAAACGAATCATTAGGCTTAGTTTACTAGAATATATTTTTTATCCATATATTTTAGCATTATTATTATCTTAACATTCCTATGTTATTATTGATTTATTATCGACCCTTTTCCCCACCACAAAACTTAGAATATCACTAGTTTTTACAATAATTTCTTATCAGAACTACATATCGAAAAAAATGAAATAGCGTCCTCTCAAAAACGTGACCCTAAATTTAGCTTTTCAATGGACTACTGAGGTTTACCCCTTTTTCATAATCAATTATCGTACAGAACCAGGTATTTGATTTGGCACCGGTCGTGGTCTGCCAAATCAGTGGCAATTACCTGTAGGAATATAATTCAAACGTAAAAACTGTTCTTTAATTGAAAATAAACTTGATAGTAGTGTTTAATATAAATAAAAAAAACATTTGTAAATAAATACTATCCCAAAATGTATACTTTGATTCGATTAAAAATATAGAGAATGCTGGAAAAACTTAAGACCGTAATGTGATGAACTCTGTTTTTAAAAAAAACATGTTTCAATATTCATATCTTTCATTTATATAAATTTCTTCGTATTCTTACTAGCGGGCCCGGCAGACGTTGTCCCGTCCTAATTATAAAAAAAATCCTTGACAAATTAAATACCAAAACGTTCCCCATGAATCACTTTATGTATTGATGAAAACCGTATGAAAATCCGTTCAATATTTTTTGAGTTTATCGCGAACAGACAGACAGATAGACGCGATAGGGGAATTTGTTTTATACTATATAATGATACTAGCCTCTGCTCGCAACTTTGTCCGCGTGGAACAGTTACTTAGGGCTAACGATAACGACAACGTCATAACGTCACAAATTCACAGGCTTTGCCTCTTTATAATATTAGTATAGATATAGGAAACGTTTATAAATAATGTATTGTAATCGACGCGATACTGGACTTAATTGTATTTAATAATTAATATTCATAGGTGTTAATAATTTGCTTATTCTTTGCCATCGTATCCATTATATTGCATATCTCATAACTGATAATGGATGTAAATAAAGTGTGGCAAGGAAGAGATAAAAAATCTTAATATGAGTTTAAACATTAATGAGATATCGTTTCTCATTTTAAATCGTATTGCAAAATGTTATATATGAGATTAAAAAATTGTGTTGGATTTTGACCAATCTCCACAAAATTTGGCGCACCTATTGGCGGTAGGCTTGCTTGTTGGTCTGTTACTATGTTATATATATAATTTAGAATAGATAAAGTCACGAGTGCTACAAGCACCTCTAGTCTAATCTACTAACACATAAGTTGAAGTATTGTATTTATAGACATACAGGCTGAATGTTTAGACAGTAGCAATATTTATGGAGGATACTCTGCACTCAATTCTCATTCTATATCAATTAAAAATATAGGTGATTAATATTTGACCTAAATATCTATAAAAATACAAAAATTATACACAATCCTCTACGCGTTTATGTTAAATCACAGTGTCAATGACCGTTGGGAGATTCACTTTCACTTTCAAGTGAACGTGGGAACGTCAGGAACAATTTCACTTTCAAGTGAACGAGGGAACGTCAGGAACAAAACAGAAGGGTTTATTGTCCGTTTTATTGAAAGTTATTAACTCCAGGTCGCCCATTGTAGATTTCAGCACCGGTAATTGCACCTAGGTTTATTACGATTGTGTTTATACTTTTGAAAGTCTTAGAACAAACTTTAAATTAGGTTGTCTGGGTTGTTTATTAGTATTTGTTTTGATATTATTATTTCATATGTTAAATGTGACCATTAAGTGTCATATCCTATAGTACTACGAGTGTTTAACCTTTCATCTGGTATATGTCGAAAGGCATAAAGTTGTAATTTGTTTTTTTCAGGATGGAATTATCCTCTAAAACTACTTATGGCGAGATATGCCGTGAAACGTTGGAAATCTAAACTATCATCACATGATTTCGATGATATGCCGCGCTCTGGACAGCGAGAGGGTTGGGACTACATATCTATTCGGGCTACTGCTCCCAACGGAACTACCCTTTTATTAGGCATAAGAAAATTGTGTGGGAGACAAACGTTGGGAGAAGTAACAGTGCATATAAAATTACAGGATGGAACTTCTTATAAATTACCACGTGAGTGTTTCCCAACTCTTTCAAAACTGAACATAAATGTTTGACAGATAAATTAAAAACTCCTTAAAAATTAAAAATTCGTTTTGAAAATTCAAAATCGTACCAATTTTAAAGATGTAGGTAGTTAGGTCTGTAGGTGGTAGAGCCACGCTGAAACTATTACTGGTTTCAGCATGAATGGGTCGGCTCGCCCGGGGTACTACCACCCTCTTGCAGAAAACCGACGTGAAGTAACAGTGCTTGCATTGTTGCGTTTCGTTCGGTTAGTGAGAGCGCCGGAGGCCCACCTCCCCTCCCCTCTCCTCTCTCCTCTCCCTCCCCTAACCCTTCCCCCCAAAGGGTGGCAACGCACTTACAACTCCTCTGGTGTTGTTAGTGTCCATGGACGGTGGTGATCACTTAACATCAGGTAACCCACCTGTTCGTTTGCGACTGATGACATAAAAAAAAAGTTAGGTTCGATTGAATTTCCCACTATTGCTATTTGTTCTGCAAAGCAACATTTTTCAACTTAGTTGTTATGAGTATCAGCCAATTACGATTAGTGCGAAGCAATAATACTTCTGTGTTAACGTATATGGATGCCGCGTCTCTAGACATAGGCTTGATTCCTACTAGTTTAAATACTTGTTGAAGGGAAATACTGACGTTAAATGTTATATAATAGAGGTACTTTTCAATGTCTATCTGGTTTGTTGTTATGTCAAGGTAAAAGTCTATCGCCAGGCACTTTTAGGTATATTTCGGCAGTTGTACTTGACAGCAATTCTTTCTTAACATGCTACTATCTCGGTAAGGTTGTGGTTAAATTATAACATATTAAAACATATAAATAGTAAAAGAGGGCGTCGGGATTATGATTACTATATGTATTTGTAGCAGTTATAATCTACAAGAAATGTTTAAAAGTAGAAGAACTATACATCTATCTGCAATTTTATACCAAAAAATGGAGAGTGTCTCTCTTAATTTATGATGGTGAATTTTTCTTAGAAGATCGATTATTTGGTTTTTAGTGGTAACCCTATAAGCTACGCCTATCATTGGGATATTAACACTATAGTACTAGTACGAATACATGCGTTACTATAAAAATACATTAACAAAAGACATTGTATTAACGTATTGCGTAAATCCGAGTTGTGTTTCCCATTCGTTTGGGAAAGTCTAACTGATTTCTCAGAACAATGCTATAATAGCCATTACTACATTTAATAATTTATAACCATGCTATGAGGGATATCACTAATGGGATAAAGAATACATTTTCTCTTTGTTCCATGGATATCACTATAGTAGGTGGAGAATACAAGGGGAAAAATTTATCCATCTTAACACCCTTCTGGTAGTTTCTCCAAATATTTTAATTTCTTAGAGAAGAGGTTTTTAGCATTTATGGATTCACTGTGCGGGATTGATCAGGGTGTTAGATTCATCGTATTCCAGGGTAACTTGGGAAATACCCTGGGTATTTGAGCCTTGTAAGTTTAAGGGGTTTGTACTAATAGGCATCAGCATTCACCTCCACTACCTGCATTCCTCTCCCTACCTTACCAAACGTGGTAAAAAGATACTACGGATGATAATCTGCCCAATAAAGAAATTATGATAGCTTTTAATACGCTAATTTTTTTAAACATTTTATAGAGATTTTTCTGGTTCCGTCGTTCTCACTTTACGTTGTATAATACCACATAGTAATTTATTGTATTATTTCTGCAACAGAGCATCCAGACACAGTTATAGGTGCATGGGTAAGCGATGACAACAGTTGGCGCGCAAACGGATTGAAGATCCACGTTACTGAACCAGAAGCTCGACTGAGAGTTTTGTACAATGGATTGTTGACTAGAATAGAAGACAACGTTACGCAGCACGTTAAACTGAATCTACTGTAAGTTTTAGCAAAAATATTTATATGATATGTCGGCGCAAATATGTAAATGCAATGCAACAATGCAGTTAACCCGATGATATCACTGTAGTTTGTATCTATATGAAAATATGTCAAATTCAAAAACACGAGAGTGCTATGGCAAAATTAATACATAATCTTATGGATTGTGATGGAACCTCACTTGAGCCAACTACAACACCCTTTAGACGTGTTCTTTTAAGATTTCGAAAGATTAAGGTGGTATCAGAAATAGTTTAATATTGGGATTAAATTTAAAAAATCTGGCTTATTATCAACAATATTAAGCCTCAGTAAAGCAAAGACTGTGTTGCCCTTTATACGTAATACTGAAATCTATCTACGAGTACTTCTTTGTAAGAGAGCGTATATTTTCATTCAAATTACGGCTGATATGTAATCCGAATTTGCCTTTTACTGTTGTGAAATACGAACTTAAGGATCGGATACATAGCGCAGCGAGCCCTACTGCTTTACTGCAGATATAAGTGAGTGTACGGCCTGAGTGAATATGCGTTCAGCGGGTCGTCCAGCGGGGCGTAAAGCGGCCGAGCGATCCGCTCGCCCGCCACTCAGAACACCTACGTATTAATGCATCTGCTTGACACGAACGCCGCACGCTCCGCCCCGCTCAACGCTCGATTTAAGCGTTCACTCTGGCCGTACACTAAGACGATGTTATTATTATACTTGAATTTAAAACATATTCTATTGACTTTTACGAAAAACAACAGCTGCAAGTGGTGTAATATTACCCGTAGTAAATAAACACTCCTCCAAGCTGAGTAAATATAGTTGTATTATTTTAGTTATTAATTATATTATTCTCTACAATTTATTAAATTACACTTAATGAGGGAATCAGTAGTTTTGGCATGCATATACGATAAAAATACAAATATCAATTTTTATATATAAAGAAGACTAGCGGGTCCGGTGGTCCTCGTCCCGCTTTTATAATAAAAAAAAACTTGACAAATTATATAACTAAACCTTCCTCATGAATCACTTTATCTACTAGTGAAAACCGCGAGAAAATTCTTTCAGTAGTTTTTGAATTTATCGCGAACAAACAGACAGACGTGGCAGTGGACTTTGTTTTATAATATGTAGTGATACTTTATACATATACATTTAAATTCTAAAATCAACAGGTTCAAGTTACGACAATTTTCGTCGCTGTAAATTCCAATCTTGATCTACGTTATATCTCCAAAGTAACGAACATATTTAATTGGATAAGGTTATTATGTGGTCAAAATAGACCTGTAAATACCAGGTTATTTTTTATATATATGTAAAAGATAAAGGTTCTTACTGAGAGTTATGCTTAGGTGACAGACTTCTCTGCAGGTTTTTTTAAAATGTATAATTCCGTAGTAAATTATATGACTGCATCTGATAAAGTTATACTTACGTTAGCAATATAAACGCCTGATAAATATTTGTTGTGATTACAGTACCTCTCTTTTTCTATTAATCTAATGTGCATCTGTATAAACTCATAAGCCTTCTAAAAGAAATTCGCCAAATGATGGCTAAAACTCCATCTAGATATCGACGGAAGAAAGCGGAATTGTTGTAACTTGAAAAACCTAACCAGAGCCAAAAGACTATTTCAAAAATTGAAATGTACTTATATAATCTAAAGTTTATTTGATGCCAAAAATGTTGAAGATCCTAAAAATGCATATTGTACCTTAGTTATGACAATTTTATTTATATGTAGTGCTAAAAACCAAGGTCGTAGCGATGAAAAATTTAATCCTAGGAAAACGAGACCCAGACTATTCGAAGCGGTATTTTTTTATACAAGAATATGGTACAAAGTGATTTAGCCTAAATTGCAAGTTACATTTCCGCTTTCTCCCGTCTATATGTATGTTGATTGTATTACAAGAATTAACGAAACACACAGGCAGACGCAAAACGCGACTTTGTTTTGAAACATTTATTGGTTCATGGCGATGATGATTAAGTGATTAGAACATTCAAATTCAATATTTAATAACGTAAACGAACAAATTATTATCTAACAGCGGTATGTAATTCCGTTTATAGGTTGATAAATATGTTTTAAACTTGATAATGAATGATTATTATTAATTTGTAGGTAACAATAACGTATACATTACATTTTATAGATTACAATGATGGGGAATCAAAAATTTTTGTCATCGTTATAATTAGTATATCAAATTTTACAGATGGTCAGCAGTAACAAAACCTGTACAGCATCCAAAAGACTGGAGCGATGAATTAGCTGCTCAATCAATAGCATTAGAACCATGGCGCGACGATAAGTGGTCTCAAATTTTGTAAGTTTTATATGAACTTGTAACGACAGTAGAGTCTAGCAATAATTTTTACAATTTAAAGGTTTGGGACACTAAGTCCTCTTTGGTATTTCGAACTAGTATCGCGATGGGCGATACTGAAATACTTTTTTGTACTGAATAATGTAGAAGCTAAATAAGTGGAAGTTTTGTTAGATATTAGAGCAATAGATTATAATTTTACTGGGAAGATTTTACATAAATAGTCAAAAATTACATTCTAATTAATGTCTCTAATACGTTCAGACGCTGGTTTAGTTTATACTATGTTTTGTTCTATTCTATAGATGATTGGAAAACATTTTAAACACTTTATAGTATTTCTCCTGTTGGTCATGCCTTTTGAAAAACTGCTCCGACTGTATGACTGGCTAATTTTCATAATTTATGTTTCTATTGTACTTATTGGACGTAATCTAGAGATTATTAGTTATTACCATAGAATTGATTAGCCGGTTATTTTGGAAGGGTGCTATTGTAAAACTAGACTAGTAAATAAAGTGATAATTGCTAATTGGTATTGGGTACATTGTGTCCATCGATGTAGGTTTGTATCATTCAACGAGTTGGAGCTCTCGGTGAAGGACAACATTGTGATAAAATCGTAGCATGGTAGTGAAACGTTTTAAAGTATGCGTTTGGCTGGTTACTAGTTTTAAGTTGAAAATCTATTGCCAAGAACATATAGTGTTATTCGGATAATGCATTTGGGAGCTTATCCTCTTTAGACTTAGCCACATCGTCATATAACATCAGTTAAAATTGTAGTCAAATGTTAAAGCTTACGAATTTATAAAAAAAAAAAAAAAAAATAGATCATCTAGGTTTCTTTTTTTTAGGTTAAAATAATTGGGACATTATTATTTGTTTTGATAGTTTCTTTTATATATTATAGGTTTTAGAGTTTATAGCACGGCAAAGTGACTGCACTGTGCCTAGTAAGCACAGTACAATCCAAAAGCAACGCCGACCAGCGAGAGATATCTCCTTCGTCGGTCGTCATTGTCATGCCGGCCTGCGTAAGTGTCTCTTCATGTTACGCTTGAAGGACCCCATGTTATAGGAAGGAGGGAACACACTGGCCGGGAGATTGTTCCACAATCTCGTCTCATGGTAAATGAACATGTAGTCTGAATAGTAAACACGGTAAACCTAGCGTGATTAGCTCTCAACTACAGCTGCTGGAACACACCCGCAAGTACTAGACGAAAGATTTTCAAATTGAGGGTGATAGTTAGCAGCATGCATTTTAATATTTATGTTTCTATTTAAGCATACGACCACAATAAACAGCAGTGTTCGTAACAAAGTTGTGTAATAAGCAAATTTTGCAGGAATAGCATTAAGCGCTTGAGCGTTTTGAAACATTTTGAAAATGTTTATATGTATCCTTAATATACAGAGGCAAATGGGAAAATGGGAGCTGGCTTCAATGGGGTACGTTGCAAGGTCGCTTCGAATCGTTCAATGAAGGTGTACAAGACAGGAGCGAGTATCTACAAGTCCGAGGAGTTAAAGAGAGGAGTTGGGCACCTCACGCTTACGAAGGATTGAGACGGTCGTTCACTATAACCGCTGCTGCGAGAGATGGAACCGCTGTGATGTTACGTGGTCTCTCACATCATAAAGTTTTAACACAGTAAGTCTTATTTATGTTTATATTAGCTGATTGTCGCCAACTTAGTTGAATATTAAAAAAAGGTATATGGCCAATCTTATCCAAAATAAGTAGCCTAGAACCATGTACGAAAAAAAAAACGCATCGAATAGTTATAATTCTATGACAATAAGTTCATTGGTTTTCATGCGATTGAGCCTCAAAAGCCTTGGTGTTAGGTTAGACGCCAGCAATATTTTTACAGAACAATAATAAGTCGTTGCTGGTTTTAAATTAATTAAAAAAACAAGTGCTTAACCTAATTATCTCGAGAAAAGCATAACTGATTTCCACTGAACATCAAAAAGCGCGGTGAATCACCGCATTCAATGTGCACCACCCGCGCAGTCAGCAAGTCGGTCCGCGCCCCGCTTCCCATTGTTCGACCGTGCGGCATTCCGACAATAAGCAGTTACGTAATGATTATCCTTGAAAAGCAACCATTCAAATCTGTTCGTTGAACGTAGTTGTGATTTTTTTACGTTTCAAAGTATCGTTCTCATACTTTTAAAAGTTTTAGAACAATCGTTAACTAAGGTTCTTTTTATTGTTTATTAGTATTTGTTTTGCTATTATTATTTTATATGGGAAACGTGACCATGAACTACCACACGATTGAACGGTGTTAACCTTTAAACAGTCACCTGATATATATACTAGATTTTGTTCGCAGCTACGTTTGCGTTAATGTATATTTGTTCTATTCCTTGGGAATATCATATTTTTTTGAGAATGAAAGGTGTCCCTTGTCCTTTTTCGTACCCCTGATAATAGGTAAATTTCACGGTAATCGGTTTAGTAATTACGGCGTGAAAGCGCAATAAACAAACTCACTTTTACAATTTTATACTATTCGTTACGAATATAAAGAAATATAGTTACTTTGAATATTAGAACATTATAGCAGATTATCCAGAAAATAATGAGGCTGTTTCTCTAACGCATATAATATGATATTGCAACTTCTATTCCTCTAATTAATACAAACTACACACATCAAAAAAGCATAATAGGTAAATTTCAGGGTAATCGGTTTAGTAATTACGGCGTGAAAGCGTAATTAACAAACTCACTTTTACAATTATACTATTAGTTACGAATATAAAGAAATATAGTTACTTTGAATATTAGAACATTATAGCAGGTAATCCAGAAAATAATGAGGCTGTTTCTTTAACGCATATAATATGATATTGTAACTTATATTCCTCTACTTAATACAAACTATTTACTCTTGATGTACATACAAAAAAAAAACGATGATCGCTGTAATACATGTACTAGTGTAAGAGGCTTGTTGTAAGTGTTGTTTTTTTTTTTATAGTAACAAGTCAAAATGTCTGCACTGTGCCTGATGGTAAGCACAGTACAATCCAAAAACAATGGCGACCACCGAGTGACACAGTATCCATCGCTGGTCGCCGCTGTCATGCCGGCCTGCGAAAAGCTGGATATGCACAGGCGAACCCTAAAGATATTATTTTAAAAATAAAATACAACGTTATAATGTGACGAACCATCCTAAAATTTAAATTAGTACATGTTGCTTAGACTTTTTTGATGAGAGTATTTACTCTTGATGTACATACAAAAAAAAACGATACCAAGATGATCGCTGTAATACACATACTAGTGTAACAGGCTTGTTGTAAGTGTTGTGTAAGAGAGTGAATGTTGTAAAAGTTATAGGTAAATTTTCAGTCTTTTGATTAGATGCTTCGCGTTTCATGATAGAACAGAGAATAGTTATCGATATTACTTATGCCGTGGTATTTATATCCTAATGCTTATCTCCATTTCTCAATGATTACAGCTACTTTACTTATCGCTAAGTATAGGAATGTGCTAGATCAATACAAAAAATAATGAGCCTGTAAATAGTTATATCATCCTAAGAACTTATGCTATGTATAATTTTTTTTTTCTATGCCACGGGGGTTTTAAAATTCAGATAATTTTTCAACATCAGTGACATTATATTTAGTCAACTCTTGATCTCACCGAGCAGAAAAATTATATCAGAATTGGGTCGAGATAATTATTACATTATACAAAAGGCACTAGTAATATTTATCAGCTTACTGTAGTAATTTCATTTGATATCAATTATGTTTCATAATCTATTCAATTTATCACTAATCTTTTTCAGGTGCTTATCAGGTTGCGTCAGGTTACCGGATTTTACCGTGAGAAGTATTACATCTACCGATTTAGAAATGCCTGATTTTTGTGAAACGTCCAAAGAGATTCCCAAAGTTTACACTATAAATGTGAGCAGTAAGTTTTGTCAATAATATAACAAAACGTTTTAACAAAAAAAAAATCCCAAAAAAACTATTCCTTAAAAAATCCATCATAGCGCCATACCCATAGTTAGTCACCTACCTAGTATTGGATTGTTATAAATCGAACAATATCTCAATCCCTATACACTTATTATTCTATTTATAGTTTACCTTTAAATCCAAGGTCCAATGCTGACAATGTGCTCCTCTTAAAATATTACCTTTCCAATAAAAAAAAGAATTTTCCAGATCGGTTTTTAAATGCCGAAGTCCTGATTTAATAAACATTACAATGAAATACTTCCGAATTGCGAACCTCCTTATTGAAGTCGATTAACTGTTAACAATAGAACAAAAGCAATTACTCCATTATATTGATGTAAACAAAGTCTGAACCGATTTTTTATTATTTTAATCACCCCTTTATTATCGCTGTTAATTTAACTTGCACTTAATTATATAAGTAGCTGTTGTTTGAGACTTAGTTCTGGTGAATATCGTTAAACTGTTGCATGATAACTAGTTGTTCTATTTAAACGAATTTTAGATCGTCTTTTATTTCTTTAAATTGTAATCTTATTATTATTGCTTTACCTCTGTAACCCGCTTAACAATTTTTACTAACCTCTGTAATTTTTTGTGATTATAATACTGTGCCGATCCTATGGTAGGTGGTAGAGCCACGGCGAAGCTATTATTGGTTTCAGTATGAATGGGTTGGCTTGTCTGGGGTAGTACCACCCTCTCACAGAAAACCGACGTGAAGTAACAGTGCTCGCATTATTGCGTTTCTTTCGGTCAGTGAGAGCGCCGGAGGCCCACCTCCAGTCAGTGAGAGCGCCGGACGCCCCCCTCCCTTTCCCCCCAAACACAGATTGGCAACGCACTTTGGACTCCCCTGTTGTTTGTGTCTATGGACTGTGGTGGTCACTTGACACCAGATGAACCACCTGTTCGCTTGCCTGCAATGATATAAAAAAAATATGTAAAAAGCTAGTGCCATGTAGCCTAAATACCTCTGTGAAAAGTTACCTTATCTGATTCTAAAAGTATTTATTATCAAAATCAATTAAACCCTTCTAAAGATTGCTTTAAACTAGTAGTTTTTAACAAGTGGGTTGACTATAGGGGTCGCAAAGTCTTGGCAGTAAAGAAAATAAAAAGTTCAAAGAATATTTTTATTAAGAAAATGTAATTAACGGTCATTCATACATTAATTAACCTCAATAAAAATAAAAAAAATGATAAAAATGTTGTGCATATAATCATATATATTTGGCATTTTTTGTTATATACAAAAATACAGGTAAGAAACACCGTAGGGTAGGGTAGGTCACTAAATATTGTTACATACTAAGGGGGTCGTATGAAGGTTGGAAAACATTGGTCGTAAACAAATACTTCAATTCTAAGTATATACAGGTAAGAAGCGCCGTAGGGTAGGGTAGGTCACTAAATATTGTAACATACTAAGGGGGTCGTATCATATAAAGGTTGGAAAACACTGATCGAAAACAAATACTTTAATTCTAAGTATGTCGTCTGTTAAGCAATGGATTTTATATTTTATTCATAGTCTTATGTTATTTGCACATACTTTGTATATGGGTGGTATTTACGCAATATAGTTCGGTTATTGTGCATAAGTAAAGTGGCTCGGAAATAATAACCACGGAGCTTGAATTCTGAGATGCCACAGAAATTCCATGGAAAGTTCGAACCATCTTGTTACATTTATATTATTACAAGACGCTAGTAAAATTATTACCTACTAGACTAAGTGTACGGCCTGAGTGCATCTGCGTTCGGCGGTGCGTCCAGCGGGGCGTCCAGCGTCCAAGAGCAACGCTCGCGCGCCACTCAGGACGCTCACGTATTAGTGCATATGTTTGAAACGAACGCCGGACGCGACGCTCCGTTATGGCGTTCACTCTGGACGTACACTAAGTCGCCACTCGGGACACTCGCGTATTAATGCATATGTTTGAACCGAACGCCGGGCACGACGCTACGCTCGACGCTCGACTATAGCGTCCACTGTGGACGTACACTAAGGGTTACGGATAATATTGTTTATATATAAGAAATGTTGTAAGCAAAGTATATTTTTGCTTTAATTTTTTTATGTTTTTCTCTGTACATAACTATATTATTGAGGTATTAAACAACGCAGATGAAGTCGCAGGTAACAACTAGTACATGTATAAAGAGGTATAATATTATTCGGACACATTTTGTCCAACTAGCAAATGTATTTATTGTATTAGAATTTAAGGAGTATTTTTTATGTCTTGGTCGATAAAATATTGTTTGAATTTATAATATAAATAATTTCAAGGTTTTCTGTGTTAATTAATTAGCTTTGAAATGACATAATATCATATGTTAGTTGCGACCTTGCAATGTACGCAGTACATTTATTAGCGTTGATTGAAACAACATTAACATCGACGTTACGTTTCAATTGCATGATGTAGTTATGTTTATTCACTCAATTTAGTTTTAGCGATGTATGATTTCTAATACACGTACCTATTCGTTTAGATATTTGAGAATGCAATTACCGATAACGAACAAAGTATTTGTCGATTAAAAAAACAATTTTAAAACGACTAAACCCAGCCACATGGATTATTTGCCATAGTTATTTTAGTTTGACAACATTCTGTTTAAAAGTGGGCGTATTCTTATGACCAAATGATATAAGTGAAAAGTTTTAAATAATGTACTATCTGTATACGCACAATATATACACTTGAAATACTATACAGGCTATATATACAGCATGACTGGTTAAATAGTTGCAATACACTCAAAGATTACCCATTACTTGCTTTTCGTCCTAAATAAATAAAAAAAAATAGGTGCTTAATATTTGACCTAATTATCTCGAGAAACGCAAAACTGATATACACTCAACATCAGGTGATTTAAGCAAAAATTAACTGGTGTAATAAATGTATCACGCCCTGTTGCGCATTCCGAGCCGCACCCCGCTACCCTTTGTTCTACCGTACGGCATTCTAACGATAAGCAGTTACGTAACAATTAACCTTGAAAGCGCCTCTTTAATTTAGTTAATTGAAGCTAGGTGTGATTTTTATGATTATCGTTCCCATACTTATAAAAGTTTTAGAACAAACTTTAACTAAGGTTCTCTTTGTTGTTTGTTACTATTTGTTTTGTTATTATTATTTTATATGTTAAGTGTGACCATGAACTAACCCACGATTGAAGGATGTTAAGCATAGGATAAGCATATTATAAATATTTTTTTTATCTTTTCTGGTTTCCTTACTCATTCATTGGCCGCAGTTTATAAGTTAAGAAATAAGGAATTTTCAGTCTATAGGGGAATCAACTGTGGTTGGCTACTAAGGCGATGGTAGCCTAGTTTATAAGACCGCGCGTCTCACATATCAGAACTACACATCCAAGCCCCCCATCCCTTATGTCATCAAAAACAAGCAAGTCAAACCCCACCCTTCGCTTCCCTTTAGGGCTTTCGTAATACTTAAGGAGCGTTACTGTTTTATCGAATTTTTTGTTCTAACAGAATATTGTTTTTCAATGAATATTACAGCTAAGAGTCGAAATATAAAATTGGTGCTGAGGATCAATGAAGATGGTGGCAGACTATACAGTGGAGTTCCATACCAACAAGACGTGGTTTATCGCACAATGGTAGCAGATATAGATGGAGAGGCCGGTACAGGAATTCTTGAGCTCAGTTATGAACCCGCAGGTGAGTTTTTCTCATAATTTTTACAATCATCCATTTATTTTTAATTTCCCGATAACAATGTATTGTAAGAAATGTATGTTTCGATTCCTGTCAGTCAATCTTTTGTTTATTACTATTAAACATTTTAATTGGTAATTTATTGAATTAAATATCTTGTTGGCCTTCTTTGCTTGATGTCTTAAAAAAACTTATTTAGGTAAGTGTGCCAAATGAAACATTAAATAATGATAATGAATATACTATTACATTTTTAATTCGTTAAGCTATTATTTTACTGATTTGGAAATCCCGTGCTGCCTAACGATATATGGGGGCCGTGGAGACGACATAATTCTACAGTTCATAATGAAAAAGATCTACGACGATGCATCCGTTACATATCTTTTATTTTTATAATGAAAATACAATTCCTTTATGTTTTCCTAAAACTGACCAACTTTTGTTTAATAGTCTTTAATACATATTATAAAAATTTGAGGTTTATAGTGTCAGAATCTTCGATCAACAATAACTAAAGGGTAATAAGATAAAGGGTTGGCGCGAAAAATACGTCTCGGTAAATAACAGCTCACTTGAAATATGAGCCCTTATTTTGTTTATTTTGTTTGAAACACAGCCAATGTAAGCACGTTTCACATGCTGCAGTGTATTCAAAACATGCAAAAAATAATACCCGAAAAAGCAATTTAACGGCCGGGTATCTTACTTTCGCTAAATACATGTTGAATAAGTTATATTTTAAGCTTTAAACTAACAAATAATATCAAATTTTGAACAAAATTACCGATTTTAAACCTGTGATACAAATTGTGATACAAATTGGCCTAGGCTCTCCAACAACACGCACAATAATGGGAAAACGTACTTTCTTCACTACGTGTTAAGGTTGAATTCACACTAAATATTGTTTATGTTGTCGTAAGTATTAGATAATATTTTGAACATTTGTGACTTTATTACTAAGTGTTATGGTTGTAATTAGGTTGAACTTAAAACTGTTTTAAAACTTTTTTTCTTACTTTCTTAGTAAACAAATAGCTACACATAAGTATATATTTACGGGGACAGCTTTTAGCTTCGATTTTGTACGTGATCCTTTATCCAATTATTGTTGATCGAAGGTTAGAATATTAAAATTGCGCTAGCAGTATTAAAAGTATTTTTTACATTAAATTCTAGTGGTCTCCCAACCATCGGTCCGTTTAACTCTTCCCCCGCTGCTGAATTGGCTCAATGAGGAACAGGCAGGTGAGGTCGGATACTGCCTCTCATTCGAGGATAGGGCCTCTACTTGCCCCAACTATGTGGGAGGAAAGGGTGCTTCTCTTGCATTGTTGACTTCTATGCAGATTGAGGAGGTATGAAATAAAATTACATATAAGTACTAGGTTATTATGAATCAGCCAGTTATTCCACTACTAAAAGCAAACATCTCTCGAGTCTCATTAATGTATGTAATTTGCTTTTACTCAATAATTATTCTAAACTAGCGACTGTTTGTAAACTAGCAGCTGGAAATTAGTCGCCAAGCATCTATGGGTGGGTTCCGATAGGTGTAGCGTGTTTGGCATCTTGGAGCACATCGCCATTTTTCATTATATGATATTGTGATCAATCGCTAAAATCTATAAAGCATTAAAATGTAATAGTTCTCTATAATTGCTAATATCTATATATTCATGCCGGTCAAAATATATTATAGATAATGATAAACTCATATTATTTATTCAACTAATTATGAAACAATTCCATATTCCATTCTCCTAGTACTGATTTTATAATTCAGGGTTATAGAGTGCCTCCTGGGTTCTGTTTAACGACGTTGGCGTTAGAAAAACATCTTGAAGATAATCCAGCAATTAAGGAAGCTATTAAAGAAATTGAGGCAGCTAATGAGAATTATGATGAAGTCATCTTTAAGGATAAGTGTAAAAAGTACGGTATACCTTATATATGTTATTAACAATTCTTTTATTTACATTACTTTGATAATTAAACAACATACTTCAATACTTTTCGTATCAGTGTAATATAATAAAATATAAATACGTCCACATCCATTGATAAATTAGCTGTTTACAGTTTTGAAAATATGCCTTTCAATTATCTATTTTTTCATAACAACTCTCAAGATCATCCACGTTATGCTATTCGTAGGGAAATGTATTTATTTTACAAACATGTTGAATAAATTGCCAAACATTGGTAATCACATTAATAATACAATTATTCGCAAAGTTTAGAAAAAAACGTCAATATTTGTTACAGGGCATCAGAATTATTTGAAGCTACAGCCATAAGAAATGATGTTAAAAGTGAAATATTATCATATCTAAGTAACCTGAGAATTAAAGCTACTGAGCAAAATCTAGGACCGCAGTTACGTTTTGCAGTTAGATCTTCAGGTAAATTATATATGTATTTTTGTTAGGCTATATATAAAGTTCTCTTTAATCCTTTTGGTTGCTTTGATTGCAACCGTAAATTCGGACTTAACCATAATATAATGAAGGGTTTCATAGAAAACAAAGTTAAAATATTATTATAGGAAATTAAAATCGTCATTTTTTTACTTTTAAAGTTGTTTCGATGTTATTCATACAATATAATGCGTATGTATATCTAAATTGGTGTTCTGTGCAACTATAGTCAGAATGGTCCAAAAGTATAGCAAGGCAGTATATAGAATGATAAAAAAAAAACAAATTTCAAATGTGTTTTTCGTTAGGTAATGCATAGTTTTTCAAAATAAATAATCGTAAATCAATTGAAATGCATTTATTACAGCGGTTGGTGAAGATAGTGAAGCTCTGTCGGCAGCTGGTCAAAATGAAACCATCCTTGGTTGTATTAGTGATGAAGACGTGTTGCAAGGCGTGCAGAAATGCTGGGGTTCTATGTTTGCCTTTACCAGTGCATATTATCGAAGGTAATCCAATTTCTAAAAGAAAGGGTTTTTTCTTAATAACGTTGTTACAGTCAGTGGATGCTTTATCCTATTGCAAAGTTTCGGGTTTTTTAAATTGGGTGCTTAATTGTGACTGCAATAATTTAGGTTTCGAATTTAAATCTATTCATTTGTTACTTGCAACATTGCCATTTTCGATGGCACTAATGTGGGATGTAACAGTACTAATTTGCTAATTTTATGTGATGTTGTAATTATAGTATCGATAATTTGAAACATAAACTAGCATTACAGTTAGCATACACATAGTATAAATCATTGATAGGTTCTATATATATACTAATAAATTTATTTGGTAAGATCATGATAAAGCCTTTTAAAATTATATTTTGTTTTTAAACTACTCCGAAAGTAGGAAGTTCTAAATTTAATTGTAGTTTTTATATGCTGTAATTGTTTAATTGTTACCCCTGATCTTCGTCATTTATAAACCAATTTGGAAAAATTATTGTAAAAGGAATATTTTCAAGTGGATTCACTTGGAAATACACATTTTAATTTAATTAGCATTGGACCTTAAATTTTCCAAGACGTAGCAGGGAAATCATAAAAGCAAATAGGAAATGTATAGTGGCTGAATTATTGGTAGGTCTATGAGTATCCTAGACTAAGGAGGCGAAGCTCAAAGACATTCTAGTTTTAATTTTGGTTAAATTTTCTGGCGTTCAATCATAATCTTAGAATAAGGTTACATTGTTTGCTGATAACAGATTAATCTTATATTTTCAAATTTCAGGCAAAACGGTCAACCTTGTTTCTGTGGTGGTGGTGTTGTTGTACAAGCATTGGTAACTCCCAGAGTAGCGGGTGTTATGTTTACAAGACATCCGGAAGCCGGTGATCCGTCGCGACTTCTAATAACTGCAAATTATGGACTTGGAGAGGTAATAATTGTATAGTGTTACACTTCTGAAAAACTTAAAACGTTTTATCGAAGAAAAACCCGATAGTAAACATGAACTTTTACATGACTTAGCTATTTATAAGGTCCCGATATTAGGCTTAATGTGTGACTTTTTGTCTAGGTTTCTTTTTAATTGTTTTATTAGATCTATCAAACGTCAAGTGAGAAATAATAAAGATACCGTTTTCATGTTTTTCGCAAATATATAGAAAATTCAATTTATAATTAAGATCCTTTTTTGTGTACCTATGGTAAATATTTATTATTTTTACAGAGTGTTGTCTCAGGGGCAGTCGAACCGGATACATTCCTAATAAAACGTGAAATAGATGGACGAGTGTCGTTATTAAAAATAGATCTCGGGTCAAAGACCCAACGTGTCACAGCGGCTGGCAATGGAGTAACTATGGAAGCCGTTCCAGAAAGTGAGCGTGGAGTTTCATGTTTAAAGGAAAATGAAGCCCTACGGTTGGCACAGCTCGGTGTAGCACAAGAAGAACTTTGGGGAGCTGGTAGGGATATTGAATGGGCTATTTGCGAGGTGAGATAACAACACTTAATCATATATAAAAAATATAGCGTAAATGTCCATAGATGTAGAATTTGATGCCACGGGAAATTTAACTTGAGCATTAAATGTAGAAATTGCTGAGAGGTAGACGGATTTAAATATAAAAAAAAATTCTTAAAAAAGTAACGCTGAAAAACATTTATTTTTGTTTTAGAATGAAATCTTTTTACTACAAGCGCGTCCAATCACCTCTTTGGAGCGATGGACTGAAGAGGAACTACTTCACGAATTGGACTTCCCCATTATGTCGGATGATGAATTAACTACGTTTGGTAACACTGGAGAGGTTAGATTTTAAATAACATAAAATATTACAATATGTATAAGATTCAATGTTAAATTATCTCTAGTTACTTCGTCACTTGACGTCAAATGTGATTTTCTTATCAACTTTGAGATATTATAAAACTACTGAAATATTTTGAGTCTTACTTGATTTCGTTTCTCTATGATCGACTATTGACTCTGTCTAACGTGTTAATGCTCCTCATAGTGGATTGAGAAAGATATATTATTCACAATTTCTGTATATTTTTTTTTATTTTTTTTTTATGTCAAAAGGCGGCAAACGTACAGGTGGGTCACCTGATGTTAAGTGATCACCACCGTCCATAGACACTAGCAACACCAGGGGAGTCACAAGTGCGTTGCCAGTCTGTGTATGGGGGAAGGGTAGGGTGGGCGTCCGGCGCTCTCACTGACCGAACGAAACGCAACAATGCAAGCATAGTTACTTCACGTCGGTGTTCTGTGAGAGGGTGGTACTACCCCGGACGAGCCGAGCCGTTCATGCTGAAACTAGTAATAGCTACAACGTGGCTCTACCACCTTCAAAATAAAATTATTTATATTATATTATACATATGTATATAAAATTTTTCCCAAACAAATCGCCGTAATTTGTATCTGTTTTTAATATCTGTTTTAAAAAATAATATTAAGATAACATAGAATTTGATTGTTATAATAGGTAATGCCGAAACCAATTACACCGATGAGCTACGATTTTGTAATTCAAACGTTGACTCGTGGTATGGACAAGACGATTGGTACAAACGATAGTGGTTTTGACCACAGTATTATGATTACTCACAATCGGTGTGTCCTCTCCTTATATAATGTAAGTTTATATTTATATGCTATGAATTATTAAACAGACAAACCTTAATAGAATCACGCTCTTAATTAAATTGACCCATGTCAATAAAAAATAGTGCGTGGAGTCCCTCCGCGCGGATGAAACTTCGTAATGTGGAAATGAAAATAGGAAGGGGTAGAAATTGATTTTTAGTGAAATCTGCTTTAAGACAAACTTTATTAACATTACATACAATTCACAATTGATCGCATCTTTTAATTATCATTTTCGAGTGGAGAAATATCCAAATCTATAAAATTTACAATAGGATTATTAGAACTAAAGTAAGATACGAAATGTTTTATTATTTTTCTCGCTCTGTCTTTTTCTATTCCCCCTCCCCAGGAGCGTTGAACGTTTAACACACCAGTGCTTTCATACCCCCTCTATGGTAGCGTTAACCGTTTAACGCAACCTTGTTGGAAGTCGCATTAGAAGTTTCACTTCAATAAAGAATATATTGCTAATCCTCAGGACTAGATTTGAATACTATATGTGCGTAAGTGCTAAGGCTTCTATTTTATGGCAAAGATATTCGTGGTCCATAGCAAACTTTATACAGGTCAAGATACGAAATGTTTTATTATTTTTCTCGTTCTGTCTTTTTCTATTCCCCCTCCCCAGGAGCGTTGAACGTTTAACACACCAGTGCTTTCATACCCCCTCTATGGTAGCGTTAACCGTTTAACGCAACCTTGTTGGAAGTCGCATTAGAAGTTTCACTTCAATAAAGAATAGATTGCTAATCCTCAGGACTAGATCTGAATACTATATGTGTGTAAGTAGGGCTAAGAATTCTATTTTATGGCAAAGATATTCGTGGTCCATAGCAAACTTTATACAGGTCCTACCACACTTCGTATAGTTTTATTACTTTTATAAACAATTTCAGTTACCACTATAGAAAACTCTAAGTATTTAGGGATATTTCTAGTGCCCTCTTTTGCCGCGCATTGAATTTGAAAGCTACCTTGTATATTGAAGAACTTACACTTAATTACTTGAAGTTCTATTTAAATTCCAACTACAAAATGCGAGTCAAAATGAGCTTATTTTATCAAACAACATGACAATTATGTTGAATGCCTTCAAAGCGTCATCGACATAACGTTTTGTACGTTACATTAAGCACTGTGTTGTAATGAAAATTTATAAAACTACAATCTATACAAATTAATATAATGGAAGTGTCTGCGTGTAATGTCGAAGTAGCAGTTTTTTACTAAATGGATATGGGTACGTACGACACTATAACAAAAGATCAACTCCTAAAATTATTGTCTCTCTGGTTTTTTCCGGCTAATCTCAGAAACGGTAGGATCAATTTTAACAGAATTTCTACCTTACCTTACCACACGTATCTTTACACTGGACAAAAAGTTTTTACTAAATTTCACACGGGTGAAATCGCGGGTAATTGTTAGTGCTAGATAAAACTTTACATAAAAGGTGGTCTTTACGTAAATCCTTGATTATTTTTGTCTTACCGTTGACTTATTCAATAAAGGATACTCTTATATGATCCTGACGTTTCCTAATACCATTTAGTCCAACTAATTCATTTGGAGATATTAAGATTAATAATTTTTGATTCTTTGCAGACAATATATAAAAATCTTCCTAAAGAGATAGATATTAGTTTACGCATGGTGGAAATGGCTATAAATGGACATAAAGTAGCTGACGAGAATATTCTTAGAATAGCACAGCATCGACGAAGTCCCCATTGGAGTGACAAATTAAATATGATGGTTCTTATTGTAAAGGTAAAATAATTTATTTCATCTAAATTTCCCTTGAGAAATAAGTTTTTTGAGATATAACGAAATATACTACGATTTAATTGTACTTATTTTCTAAACTGAATTGAATAGAGAATAACATAATGTCAGTCAATTATGAGCGCTATTTACAACGTTTAAAGAATTATTTTGGTTGTTTCCGAGAAATCCTTGTTTGTAAGAAACATGTAATTTAATAATAACACTGGTCTGCAGTTTTTTTTTAATGATTATATTATATTTGATGATCCTGGATCGTCATTTAACGAAAGTAATATCGCAGTCTTCTGGAGTATATCCAGAGAGTAATGTGACTTGAAATATGAAATTCCTTTTGGCCTTATTAGAAATAAAGTGAAAATTTACGAACCACAACATCGAAACTCTTCAATCGTGATCAATATTTTAGGTTTTAACATTAGCGAAAAGGAAGCTGGAAGACTCTGAGAAGATGGTAAAGAAAATGCGTATTGAGCCTGCAGTAAATGAACCATACGCGCTATTAGAAGCAATATCCGAATCAAAGGACTTGATAGAACGTTTTGTATTTAATCATAGTGTAACAACATCTGCAAGTACTTCAAGTCAATTTATCGCTATGTCAGTACTTCTAGAAGGAAGTTCAGGTAAGATTACTTATTGTACCTATATTGACAGTTAGATAAATTCACTATTGTGAACGACTTTACTAGGAACAATCAGGAATTAACAGTTGCATGTTTTATGCTCAGAAAGACCATTAAAAGGGTTTTAGGTAATATTAATTAAATTGTACAAGAAGGTAAACAACATTACCGATTTTCCGGATAGTAAGTTGAAGCACTATATCAATTAATATGTATTAATATTAAAGGGTTGTTATATGGTAGATCATTACGTGAACCATAGATGACTATGGTTCACGTAATAATATGCCTGCAAATGATACTTCTCTCTGTACATTCGTTGAAAGAGATTGTGACAAGAATGAATTGTTTAGTTTTAATACAAGTATATTTAAAAAAGTTGAGACAGTCATAAGGACTGCGGTCAGAAGTTACAACTTGAATAAATGGAACAACTGTCCTTGTTTGAATTTTTATATCAATTATAACCTAGATTATTGAAATTTAATAAATTGTAAATTGACATTTTTAACATAACTCTGGTTTTCACATCTATTGGCACTCCGAGGAATAATTATATACATTTTTATATAGTTTATTAATTAATCAAAAATGTAATGGGTTACACAGGCCGCTATACTATGCGTCGCTAGTCTGGTGTAAGCATTATATGTAACGGGCATGTCGAGCTTATCGATGACGTGAAGCTGGACGCAGCTAAAGAAATGTTTACTTAAAAAACAGATCGATTTTCTCACCGACTCTTCTCGATGACTGGGTTATATTTTCATTCGGTAGTAGTGTTTTAACGTCCATAATTAAATGAAGTATCTATTTTATTTTTTATATCATATCACACTGTAACAAAGGAGCTGGACGCAGCTAAAGAAATGTTTACTTAAAAAACAGATCGATTTTCTCACCGACTCTTCTCGATGACTGGGTTATATTTTCATTCGGTAGTAGTGTTTTAACGTCCATAATTAAATAAAGTATCTTTTTTTTATATCATAGCAAACTGTAAATCAAAGACGAATCCAATGGAAGTAATGTCAAATAACATCATTCACAGATTTTACACCAGAACAATGTAATGAAATTAGTACTCTGCTAAGCTCCGGTGATGTCTTGTCGGCTGAAGTGCCTCAAGCATTGGCGAGACTAGCAGGGCAATTGGAAGCGTCAGGCCTATATCCGGAATTCCGGTCACAAAATCCCAAAGATGGAATGTTATGGCTTAAGAAAAATATACCGCACGTTTATCTCGACGTGTGTGTCTTTTTAGAGCATCATGGACATAGGGCTATTATGGAAGTGAGTAATATGTTATTTATTATTCTGTCAAGAGATTTTTTTTTATATAGCAAAATCAGGCAAACGAACAGGTGGGTCACCTGATGTTAAGTGATCACCAACCTCCATAGACAATAGCAACACCAGGGGAGTCGCAAGTGCGTTGCCAGCCTGTGTATGGGGAAGAGGGAGGGAAAGGGGGAAGGGAAAGTGGTGGTGGGCTTCCGGCGTTCTCACTGACCGAGCGAAATGCAACAATGCAAGCACTGTTACTTCACGTCGGTTTTCTGTGAGAGGGTGGTACTACCTCGGGCGAGCTGATCCATTCATGCTGAAACTACTAATAGCTACAGCGTGGGTACCTACAATATATATAACTATACCATCACTACCTACTAAAAATATATATAGTATGGCATAGTTAATCATCATAATCATCATCACCAGTCTGTAAGCGACCCACTGCAGGGCCATAGGCCTCTTCCCGAAGGAAGGTATGGGCATAATCACCACGCCACGACGTATTGGTGATTTCAAACTCTGAGAAATCCACAGTTCTATATTTTTCCCACATACAGTAGTACTACAAGAACATTTCTCAGGTTCAGGTTTCCTCGCGATGTTCACCGTCCGCCGATAGTGATACCAATTTAAATGAGTAAATGTACGCGAATTCCGAAAATTCGTTGGTACATGCCGGGGTTCGAACCTGCGGACATCGAAATCATATTCCACCGGTCAAACCACCAGACCACCACGTCTTAGTTAATAATCAACTGGATTCGGTAAAAGTCATAATTAGGAAAACCGGGCTTCTAAGTACTTATCGTTTTCCAAACTCTCCATTCTATTGTCATAGATACCATAAAATATTATAAAATGAATTTCATTTATTCGATCATTACAATTCTTCGGTTACTTTAAATTTACTTATGGTTTATAAATTCTTTATTTGCCTATCGACTTCTCTGGGTACTCTATATCAATGAAACTGCAGTTCTACTCGTATTTGTAGATCAATTTTTTTCCAAGTTTTGTGATAGCCAGCTATTATACATGGTAATAAGCACATTAATATAACAAGCACATTTTGACACGAAAAAAATCTTTTTCTGTATTAAACTCAAAAACAGTGTCAACAATTTTAATGAAATTTTATTCCATAAATCGTGTTGCTGTTTTCCAGCATCTGCACTTCAGAGTCAGGTTTAACATGTTTACCATCTTAGATAACATTGTTATTTGACATCAGATAAGACTGTGCAAAAGCTAAATCCTATGTAGTAATAAAAAAATAATATATATAAATAATATTTTATTTTTATAAGCACTAAATTTAAAATTGCAAATTATTTGACCACCCATGACAAGTACGAAAAGGCTCCACAAATCATGAAATTCATAGAACGTCATTTATGGATGATAATTCCCAATTCTCAAATTATATACTTGGAAAAAATACATGTAAAATAAAATACAATAAAGTAAGTGTTTATTTACATATTTACTGTACAATAATGCCTATGGAGTTGTAAGCACAGTTAATATTTGCATATTTATAAACTGTAATATTACTATTGTTTTGTATAGTTTGACTTATCAACCAAACCATGGATATTGGTGCCAGAGGATATGATAAAAGTTCTACAAAGTCTGCGTTCATCTAATGAGGAACCCCAAAAAACTAAAACAGCTGCTGAAATTGTTGCTTCTCTGAAAACCCCTAAAAAACCGATGACTAGGTAAGATTTAAATCGAATTATAAGAAATCCTTAAGTCAAAGGGGATTACGCTCTAGCACTGTTTTCTGTTATTCTTTTTGTGTTTCCTACTTTAACGACCAATCATTACCATTGAAGAATATTACTGTCATTACCAAGGGAATAGTTATTCCCTCATACAGTACCATCTTGTGGGATGACTTTAGTGTTCTAGAAAAATGGTGTTTGTTATTTGTCCATTTATCCATACTAATATTATAAAGAGGTAAAGTTTGTGAGTTTGTGACGTTGTAGGGGGTAATCTCAGGAAGTACTGGTCTGACTTAAAAAATTCTTTCACTGTTATATAGCTTATTTATCGAGAAATACCTTTCTCGGCTATATATCATTACGCTAAGACGAATAGGAGCGGAACACCATTGAAGAATGTTTCAAAATCGGGGTATATTTTAGGGAGCTTCCGCTAAGTGTTAGCCTTAGCCGAAAGTAACTATTCTATGCGAATGAAGTCGCGGGCAGAGGATAGTATACAATAAACAAACTGTAATATTACACAAAAAGTCTATATGTTTAATAAGTTGATATTATTAATTTCAGAAAAATTCTCTCCTGGGTTTTACCTTTGTGTCAAACAACAGTTCGTCATCGTGAAGGCACAAAAGCTCATCTGATCCTGGGCATACATAAGCTACGATTAACCTTCTTGCAACTTGGCGATATGCTTGTCCGACGATGGTACTTGCCGAATCGCGACCTCGTCTTTTACTTCCGTCTAAGAGAGCTCGAGGACTATACTAAAAGGAGAGACCCGGCTTTGTTAAAAAAGTGAGTACCATTTCCAATGTCAGATAACTTTCTATAGGAAATTGAATCATCAATAGTTGCACATCTTATTTCCTTGTTTTCATTATTGTGAAGTTACAAATCGTACAAATTCATACACAGTCGCTTTAATTGCAATATAAGTATAGCTTGGTAATTAGACATTTTGATATGTAAGATTAAATATACCTTGGGTGTTAAATGCACTCATACAAAAGTCAGTAATACCCACGCATGTATATATCTATATATTAAATACGTGAAGCCTAATCTTTGTACCCCTTTTTAACGGAATTGGGCGAACGGATGAACGTGAAACTTGGTATAGTTAAAGTTTATATGGAGGAGAAATGCAGAAAGCTATTTATTTTATATAAAATGCATTAGAAGTATATTAAATTAATTAAAATATGCATTACTCACACTACTGCTTCAGTTTTACACAACATATATACATGTAAATAAAAAAGACATTTTGACATCTGTCAATAAAGGACTTCAAAGAAGGTTGTGAAGGAGGTTGCTATGCTCGACTGTATGTATTATTTTACTCTTACGTTCCAATTACCCTTTTTCATTCTACATTCAACAATGATATTATAACATACAACTATTATTATAATATTTATCACTTTAAAAAAACAATGAACTATGGTTGAATGTCGACCACTGCCCTCTCACTAGTAAGTAAAAATACTTCACATCCATATTTCTAGAATGGTAGAAATAACGTCTTCTTTAAAATCATATCTTCATACTATCCGCGTGGAACCTAATGTAAAAAAACTGTGACTATTAAAATCATCTGAATTTTACTTATCTACTTTTCTCTCCGTTCTTAAGTCCCGTCATCATTAAAATTACAATAACTTTTGATAGAGAAAACCTATTTTAATTAAAATAAGACTATGTTACTCAAAGATATGTTTTATGATTTTCTTGGTGAGGTTTTATCGTGAACGTAGTACTTTAGCAGTGATGAGTGTCCAAACAAACAGACAGGCATGCAAACAGATAGACAGACAAACAGACATTTCTAAAAAATGTTGTAATGTATTTTATAACTTATTCGAAGACCCCTGCAACATTTTTTTTCACAAAAATTAGATACGTTATACACGTTACGATACGTTACACATAAGTACGTTAGATTTACATTTTTTTTTTCGTACTGACTAAGCTATTGACCCAGCAGGGTCTTAACAGCTTCACCGGGCTACTAAGGCGAGCGCTTAAGGCACTCAGCCGATTTTATTTTGACAACTAGCTCAAGGGTGCACGGCACACCTCGGCTTTGGCTGTTGCCTGATACATGCAATTCGCGATCTATCTGAGCTAACCTAAGCTAAGCTAACTATTCATACATATATGAGTTGTTGAAACATATATGTGTACCAAGCATGCATACCTCAACAACTCTTATATATATTTCGTATCGGATAATATTCTAAACTATTTCAGTTTGATAAGGGAAAAAAAAATAAAACCCTTCCACTTGCCTGTGTATGCGTGTATGCGTGCACGTGTGTGGAGGTGATATGTGTAATGTTGTCGCAGTGATGTAAGATTTTGTGTCACTGTATCGCGCGAGCAACGTACTCAAGGACTCCACGCCGAGGGAACGGACCTATACTTTTACATTCTTATTATGCTCGTCTGTATAGATTACTGATAGTACCATCTACAAAATTACAAAAAATGAATTTAAATTACTTTCAGAGCTATCCAACGCCAACAGTATTATTCAAAGTGGACCAAATTAAAATTCGCTGAAATAAATAAAGGTTGGGTCGTTCCACTTGAAATGAAGGGGCCTGCTATGAGTTCTGGTGATGTTAAAATAACAGCAACTTCTGTGTGTAGCGGAGAGGTTGTTGCTAGAGCGTGTGTTATAAGGGATTTATCTGAGGTATTAGTACTATTATTATACTTTCTGTTAATTATTTATTAATGGAGAACTTTTCTTACTCCAAGTTTCCTTTTAAATTAATTATTCAATATGAAAAGATTAGAAAATAGCATACGAGGTTAAGAAAACTTTGATTTATAATAAACTAAAAAAATTATGACCACTTTTTATGAATTTTTCAATTTTCAAAATTAACTATATATATTTAATGAGTGATGAACAATGTTTCTTCTATCTAAGCCTAATGTTCCCATCGATAAAAGGCATTAATGGTGTTAATAGTGAACATCTAGTAAGGATGGTCTATAACTAGACTTAGCCTAGTCCCTAGACCTTGGCCATTTGATATTATGCCAAAAAATATAAAATCATATTTTTTTTTAACTGTCTACGTTATTGGTCTGACGTGTCTAGACAGCTTCCCCGGACTACATCACGTATTATCATACAATATTACGTTATAACATCAAACATAACATGAAATGTAACCTTTTCGTTTTTAATAGTTAATCAAACCGTGCACCACGGAAGGTACAACACATGGCGTAAAGATCAAGTCTGACATGTACTACCAGTAGTACCGCGACCTAAAGATCAAGTCTAACGTGTACCACCGGTAGTACCGCGGCCTAAAGATCAAGTCTAACGTGTACCACCGGTAGTACCTCGGCCTAAAGATCAAGTCTAACGTGTACCACCGGTAGTACCTCGGCCTAAAGATCAAGTCTAACTAACGTGTACCACCGGTGTTACACGTGGCCTAACGTTCAAGTATAACGTGTACCACCTGTGGTACACGTGGCATGGAACGTGTTGACAGTATGACCTTGTAATTAAATAATATGGCAACTGTACAAAAGAACGTCAATATATCAACTCTGTCAATAATTTAAATTTTTATAACTCGTAAGAAATTTTTATAACTCGCATTTTTTACATTTCTGTACGATTTTTTAAACATGTCCTTTAAAACAAACCTTGTCCTGATACCTACAAACAAAACGAAAAAGTAGCCAGTTAGGTACAACCTTTCGGAAATTATGCGTATACAAACATTGGGCAATTAATTTTTATTTATATGGATGCAAGTTCAATAGGTACATTTTTTTTGTATATCTAGATTGATCAACTTCAGCAAGGTGATGTATTGATCACACACGCCACGGACATCGGGTGGTCGCCGTACTTCCCTTTGCTGACAGGCATTGTCACGGAACTCGGAGGACTCATTTCACATGGTAAATATTATTGATACTATTTATTTGCCAAAGCATTTACATCCTTATGATTCGGTATGAAACAAGAAAAATCTTACTAGTTGCTATGCATCGATTTGGTTTACTTATAAACTAAATTGTATTGAAACTTTGCGGTTTATAATTCACCCTCGCCTCGGCGTTTCTAATCGGTGACACTAAGTCTAAACAGTTACTTTCTACATAAGATGTATATAATATAGATACACGTTAAAGATACCATGATTTAACTATTCCAGGTGCAGTGATAGCTCGTGAGTACGGTTTGCCCTCTATAGTTGGAGCCGCTAACGCTACATATTTATTTAAAACTGGAGATATGGTTCGTCTATCCGGTACCAATGGAGTACTGGAAAGAGTGTATCTAGATGAAAAATCTACCTGATTTGTATATATGATTTATGAAAATAAATGAGAAATATGTGATATATTTGTAAATAAAACCAGTATATGCAAACGAAAAAAAAATGCATTTTCATTACAAATAATGCAATTACAAACAATACAATATTATTTTTAAAAAAACATGTTTAACAAAAATCTACATACACATATCAGAAGCACGTCTTGTTAGTTAAATTTGTATCATCAAGCCCAAAATCATCATAAAAGATACTTTTAAACATTTCTGAGTTCCAAAAATGTATAAAACATGAATAATTCACTCCGGATTAAAAATGTATAAATTCATCACCAGAATATACTTTCTATTATGTTAGGGTGTCTCCTTTATAGTTCGTCGTCAATTGCGAGTACGAGTAGTTCATAACAGTTAAAGGCGAAGGGCCTGCCGAATATAACGACGTGACAGCGATAGTTGGGCGAATGCACGGCACCGACGAGATGCGACCCGCGGTAATGCACTCGACCGATGTACACGCCCGCCGCGACGCGCACTGCACGAGCTCCGAGCGAACCCGCGCGCCACGCCACCCAACTCACCGTCGCGTTGCACATTACCTGAAGGATCATTTTCCCGTGTCTCCATAAAACGATACGCGCAAACGGAAAAAAAAAAATAATAAATCCAATAGTGTTTGTCTCTAGTTTCTCTCGATGATTGGAATATTTTCCAAATCGGTGGCTTCTTAGGGCCTACCTCATTTTAAGGCCTAAATACCACCAGTTGAAAATATGTCACCATGCACCTATAAAGGTGTTTCGTCATTTACAAGCGTATTTACAATCTTGGACTACATCATTATTTGACATCAGGTGAGATTGTGAGAAAATATAAACAAAACAAAAGATATCAATCCGATAGTTTGTTGTTGCTTTTTCTCGGCTATTGAAATATTTTCCAAACCGCTGGCATCTTAGGGCCTACCGCATTTTAAGGCCTAATCTGCAGAAAATATAAGTAGGGACTTTGCAAACTACCTGATTCGATTCTTAGTCCGATTGAAGCTTCAACTAGTTTTCTTCAACTATTTCATTTTACGATGAAACAGTAGAACAAATCGTGATATATGAATTGAAGAACATGGCTGAGTGGTAAGCGTCTTCGAGCACCGCGTTGAACGACGTAAATTCGAATCCTTGCAAATTAGCCAAAGCTTACGTAAAAGGAAAACATTTTGATGAGGCTATAGCATGGTGGTAGTGATTTTTTAAAGCTAGCTTTTAAAATATATCCAAAAGAGTTTGTTGTTGTCTCTTCTCGCAGATTGAAATGTTTTGCAAAGCGTTAGCTACTTAGGGCCTCCATCATTTGAAGGCCTAAACTGATCGACATATATGTAGAATAATATAATAATGGCTTAAGGTTCCTTCTGTTGGATTCTTACTGCTGATTATAATTTTGCTCTTTTCACGCCATTATCTATAACACCAAGTTATACCAAGTAAATACCTGCAAAACACCTTATATATCATACAATTTAATACTGCAAATGTGTTTTGTACCCTTCTGAAGTACTTAGAAAATAATTATATCTTGTAAAATATTCCTGTTCACTGGTGTAATTCCGTCTTCAGATATGAAAGTTAAGTTCGTTTAAGAGATCAATATATTAACCTGGTATCTAGCGTAGTGATGTATTGCACCGTCGGCGTAAACACGGCAACAGTGTTTAGAAGGATGAAGCGCTGCAGGTAATACATTGCATCTACACAGAATATAAATTTAATGTAAACGGACAGATATGTTCTCACTAGAGAATTTGTAGGAAGAGGTTTGGAATAATCATATATAAGTGTTTTTATAAATATTTTTTATGACTTGTGTGGCTATTTTTAATTTTACTGTACTGCCTACTGTGTCGTTTATGTGGTAGAATGAAATTAAATTTCTTATATGTGGCGTCACAAACTGAATTAGAATCGTTTTAAAAGGTCAAAATTGTTTATCATAGTTGACTTAAGTAATCGTATAAATGGTATATGTAGCTGATAGTAACTTGTGCGTAGTCCTCGCAACCCAGACGACTTCTCCGTCGAAGATACCAGCTGCGACCGCACCACTAGGCACGGCTCCACATGCACTGATAACCCACACAGGACCTGAACGTTGCCATGGTGGTAGCCAGTCTATAGGAAACAACCAATTAAGGCACTCCTCACCTTATGAACCATGATATAGCACTTATATTCTAGAGTATTCCTATGAAAATGTGTTGTGGTCAACATATCCAGCGTGTGCATTTTCGGAGTCATTTGGAAAGCAAGGTTAAATTGGGAGCAAAAAACTAGAATTTCTATCAGTACATGGAATATCTTCAAGTAATCTAAACCAAAATCAACACAGCCTGCCAGTATTGCTTAAATATTTGCACCAGTGCTCCTACCTACCAGCTTTTCTCGTTTCACTACAAACAAAAGCCGATTCATGTTACCGATCATTCCATATCAGAACATGCGGTTCTATCGGGTATGTGTATTCTGCCACATATAAATCAGGCAATGTTCTGAAGAGTCTTTTAATATGGTGCCCTCTTAGTCGTTCTAAACACTTCACTTCCATCGTTGGCTGGTTATTCATTTCTACACCAAACTAGCAAAATTATTACAAAATTAAGGTCCTCTTAGAACTTTGCTATAAGATATCTATTAGGCCTGTGGAATTGGATACTTTGGCTTAAAAATGTAAAAAAAAACGTAGTCAAACAATTCATGAGAAAACTTACCCGCAATTAATGTCCTGTATCTCCTTTCCCAACAATCTTTTAAATGCGTATTATACTTCGTCCAGTCCTTATAGTACTCCTCGACTTTATTTTTGAAGTAACTCCAGCGTCTAATTTAATGAATATATTATTGAAGAAATTGAAATAAATATAAACATTCGCAAATTAGACAGACATACACTTACAACTCGTGCAGCGGTAAATCATTGTCGGTAGTGGACTGTATCAAATCGGTTTCTTTTATCTTAAAGTAATAAAATAATTACATTAATCATAAAAGGAAAGTCCTGGAAATATTAGCAAAGTTATTTCATAATTAAATACGTAAAATAATATCGTTTATAATTTCCTACTACAATTTAAAAACTTACAACAACTGTCAACCACTTTGTCCATCTGTTAAACATATGAATAATATCCAGCATTTCTTTTTGACACTCTATGTATGCTTCAGTTTTATTTGTCGCCCGCGTTGGTGATACGATCTGGGAAAATTAAACACTTAGATAATATTCCAAAAATGAAAAAAAAAAAAAAATTAAATTTCTCTTACATCTTTATCTCTGTAACGCAAAGCGAGCCGCAAAGTAAGTTGACGACTGAAATTATTGTATTGACGCCACTGTAAAGCTTCTGTGGTGATTCTTCTTTGGAAAGTAGTCCAGTTTTCTTCTGCCTCGCCTTCGTGCAGGAGAAAACAACTTGTGTTTAGATAAATGAGAAATTAATTAATTTCAATTGTATGTTTATTAAATTGCAATAAACCTTCTGAAGATCACATCATATATTTCGCCATAATTCTTGTACTATGCGTTTTTGTACATACTAAGAGAATTGAAGAGTTTCTCGTATGTCTCCGCTCAAAGTATTTTCAGCTTACATATCATTACACTTTTCCATAGAAGCTAAGCAATAATGACAACATTGACCAGAGATTACTTAAATCAGTAAAAGCGTTATACGGTTTAAGGAGTGAAATACAGTTAAGGAAAATATACTCTACAGTTTATCCAAATAATATGTAATTCCAATGAAATAGGAAAACTGTTGTGTCCGATGAACGAAATTACGAACACAAACTAGTATAGAATGTAAATAATACCTTGGCGCGTAAAATATAATACCTTGCGAAGAGTCGGCGACATGCCCGTAGACTAATGCACGATCAATGTTTTCTTGTATCCAATCTCGCCAAGCTTGCACGTTCCACATGAGGCTCACCATCATCGCATGCCAATCAGACATTTGATCCGTCGATATTATTGGAGCACCTATAATAGAGATAAGTCCACAAATAACAAAATAAAGTATATTACGACGACGATATTATATGACGACATGGAATTACGAATACGTGTTTACTTACGAGAATTGTACTCAATTTTCTTATTTTTTATCGGTCCTTTATCTGTATCTACACCTTTTTGTTGTGTTTCCAAATTAACTGCTTGTGTATCAATATGTGCAAACATTGTTGTTGGTGCCTGCGAGTAAGGTAATGTCGTATCCCGTAATATTCCGGTGCTAGTGGTCGGGGCAGTAAGAAATGAATTAGGCGAAGATGTATTAGAAACATGATGTGGATGAATGGAAGCTTGTTCTTCAGGGCTTTGTAGGACCTGAATATTGTCCGATTGAAATCCCAATAGAAAAGATTTCATCGGTGAAAAAGAACATGCTCTTGATAATGGTGAAGGACTCAGAGTTACAGGCGTCTCTAAAGAATCGGAAGGAGTTTCAGGAGGGAGTCGAGTGAGGCTTTGCATTAATCGATGTTGTCTTGTATACGTTGTAGAATACATGAGGTATGATGTAGTAGCTTTTTGGCATTCATCAGTAGGTTTCGCTGCTGGACAGGGTAGTGGTGATTTATTATCACATCTCCTAGCTCTAGCTTGTCTGGTTGGACACTGTGTAAGAGATATCTCTAAACCAGGAGCAAGCACTCTGGAAGAGCCCGGGTTAACGTGCAGGCGTTGTGCAGGAGTAAGATCTTCCAAAGCTTGAATGGAAACGTGACGTGTACAAGTGCAGCAGGGTCGACCTACACGTCGTAGTATTTCGTCACACCAGAGTTCACACTGAACGAATACATTTTTCATACATTTGCAAACTTGAATAACATCTGAAATTAATAACTAAGTACAATTATCGAATATCTCCTAAATTACATTTTGTGCTATTGTCATATATTTGGCTTACGTGGTTCTACGAAATGTATTGCTAAATACATTGTAGCATCTTGAATTACATCTGTAAAAAATATGAATGTGTTATATTAATGGATTTTTAAAGATATACATATAATTTATAAATTGATTTTATTTTGGCATTTCCTTACCGTCCATAAGCGGTAGATATTTTTGGGGAGTACTATCTCGCATTAAATTCTTAAGTTTTATTTGTATTTTTCTTGCTACAACTGGATCAGCGTTAGGTACACCGAGCTGATCGGTATTTTTTCCACGCAATCTTAAATAGAAAATAATAGGTTATATCCAACAATTCATCCCAATACTGTTACAGAAACTTCTGTTCTAAAGTTAAAGAAAAAAAATACAGGAAAAGGAACAAGAAACAGCTATTGTTTTAATTTGTATTATAGAAGTTATAACTACAAAAGTACAATATATTTATTTAGGATATGTGTGAAAATATAATTGATGTTACCTGTTAGCACCTTCAGTGTAAGATTTGCGTATATTACCATGACGCAATAGAATAATTTCCCCTGCTTGATCCATTTTTTGGTTGAGGATTTTAAGTGCTTCCGTTTTTTCAACTGAAATCAATGTAATAATTAGATATTTATTTGTATTAGTAACAAGTTAATACTTTATAATTCAATCTGATTTTACAATTAGACACAGTGTACAGTGTAGTTGATCATCGATAGAAAATATGAGCAAAAGTATTATAACCCGGACCTACTAATTACTACCACCTGGTCCTGGTCCTTTTAATATATAATAACATTGCATATAATATCTATTTAGAATTTGGTTTATTTTAATGATCACAACGATACATGGTTGTGAACAATGACATCGTTGGATGTCAACGATGTGCGTGCTTATTGAACACTGCGAATTTTCATTCATTTTGCGATGCAACTGTTAGATAATGTAGAAAATCATTTGTTAATAGATAATGTAGAAGGAAACACAGTCGATAGGAAAATGCATAAAGTAGTGTTCGGAACAAGTTGAATCGAGGATAGATATTCAGGGAAGCGACTCATTAGGCCTATAAGAGTTAAGTATAATATGTAAATAGTAGGTCCGTTCCCTCGGCGTGGAGCCTTTGAGTACGCTGCTCGCGCGATACAATGACACAAAATCTTACAACACTGCAACAACATTACACATATCACTTCCATACATACACATATCACATCCACACACGTGCACGTGCACATGCTTACACATGAAAGTGGAAGGGTTTTTATTTTTGTCCAAGCCGAGGTGCGCCGCGCACGCTTGAGCTAGTTGTCAAAATAAAATCAGCTGAGTGCCTTAAGCGCTCGCCTTAGTAGTCTGGTGAAGCTGTTAAGACCTTGCTAGGTCAATAGCGTAGACAGTTCGAAAACAAAAAAAAATGTAAATAGTACATACCTTGTAGCATAATGTAGGAAATTAGCAAATTCGCGGAGTCCTTTATTACATCTGAAAATTCAAAATAAACATTGGAACAATTGTTTCGAGACTCTCAAAATAGTTTTTAAAATAAATAATCATTCTCACTATCCATCACAGATGTTGTGTATCCACTAGCAACATTGTTTGCCATAACTTGTTTGAGCTTGTTCTCGATGGACGATTGTAAAGTAGAATTAGAGCGCTTTATTTGATCTCCGAATGATGTTAACTGCCGAAGGCTGTAACAAAAATAATCATTAAACATCCTAATGAAATTGTTAATGCGAATGTGAATTTGCTTATTTTTTAAGCAATAACTACTCAAGCGATCTCCGTATGATTTTGAATACGTGTTTTCAGGAGTACAAAAAGGACATAGGGACCTTCCCTGTAGAAAAAAATACTGTCCCCGAAAGATGGGTCAAATCTACATTGCGTTAATGAGTGAGGCTACGGGGAAAAGCTATTATAAACGTAAAGACATCAAATTAAATAACTTACTAAGTAGCTGCGTCCTTGTACGTTTTAGGGATATCTCCTTCAATAAGTAACGCATCGCCAGTAGTTTCCATTTCTCCCAACAATGCAACATATGCCTCAATTTGTTCATCTTATAGTAATAACATTGGTACATATATGAGATAACGTTAATATAAAGTAGTATAAAAGATTTGAAATATATATATTTATTCATAATTACCTGGTTTTGTAACAAGTTCAGATAGATAATCCGCGGCATCTTTTATATGATCTAAAAATATTTTAATGGTAAAATTAATTTTGCTTAACTAATACATCTATACTAATATACATATATACAGTGGTGGTCATATAATTAGAAACACTTCATATAAATAAAGAAAGTATAAGTATAAGATAACTTCGACGTACAAATGTTCGTAAAAAATATACACATTCAATAAGTAATAATCATGCAATAATATAGCCACTCAAATAAAAAACTCATTAAATGCATAAAATATAAAACATACAAACATTTAAAAAAAGCATCCATAGGTCGTTTTTTTTATTTCGACAATAACATTTCTTTCTTGGCTTTTTCTATTTATTTGGCGGCAATTCAAAATTTAATCTGAATTTTATTTTGTTCAAAATGGGCAAAAATAAAAGTTGTGACGCGTCAACTAGCCAAAAAATTGTTAATTTACATATAGATCATAAGTAGGCGTACAGAAGAATAGCTGAGCATTTAAATTGTTTTGTTAAGAAAGTTTTTAATGCAATTGATCATTATAAAACAGACGGAACTGTTGAAAATGTTATTAGAAATCGATATGTTAATCGTTCGTGTTGCTAAAAAAAACCAATTAAAGGCTCCAACCAGATTAAAAATGGGGTTTTTCCGCCTAATAACCCGAGAAACATCTCGTCAAGATTGATACGCCGAAGATTGGTGGACGCTAAATAGATTGGAAGAATCTCTCAAAAGATACCGCTTCTTACCAAGCAACACCGAGAAAAGCAATTATTATTCGTTAAAAAATATGTTAATTGGCCGGTACGAGAATGGAAAGAAGTGTTATTTTGAGATGAAACAAAAATAAATATGGTAAATTCCGATGGAAAGCGCATGTTAGACGGCCTGTAAACATTGCTTTTAATTATAAATACATAATAAACATTATAAAATACATTATAAACTTATAAGCTTATAATTTAAAATGTATTCTGTGGATCCAGTTGAAAATTAGCAGTATGGAAATTGATTGCAGTATATGTCGGGCTGAGGTTTCTGTGCTTTTTGTGGTCTTCCGGCGCTCTCACTGACCGAACGAAACGCAACAATGCAAGCACTGTTACTTCACGTTGGTTTTCGGTGGGTCGGGTGGTAGTACCCTGGAGGAACTGACCCATTCATGGTGAAACCAGTAATAGCTGTAGCGTGGCTCTACTACCTACAAGATACTATTTTACTGTTAATTCGCGATATCTTATCTTTGCCGTACCGTGAAGCTGTGAAACAGTTTTCCGGGCATAAACACATTGAATAAGAATAATTTGCATTTACAATATGGTATGGTACAATGATTTCATGCCAAGATATGTATCCGGTATATGTTCCGGTCTTTGAATTTTTAACAACCTGTAAGGGCAAAACAACTTCTTTTGAACACAAAACACTTTGAATACCTTTCATAGTACCGGTTAATTTCCTCGCCATAGAACGACATCGGATTATGTCATCCAATTTCTTTATCAAGAAATTAGCAACTTGGCTACAGGGTTCATTAACATTCAATGATTTAGCTTTCTTCAATCTGGAAATAGTTGAATTACAACACACTGATCGTAAAATTACTAAAGTCATTCGTAAAGGCAATGTATTATTACTACCTTTGCGCGGCAAAGAAGAATGTTTCCGCAGTTCCATCTAATTCTATTAATATTTCGTTGCCACGCTTTTGCATCTCTGATACGAGTGCTTCTCGTACAAGAGCCTTGTAATCTGAAACGGTATATTTAAAGTGATTGTCCAGTGGTAGAAATTTCGACCATAATAAGGTGTACTGTATTTTTTTCGTGTGTTAATTACATAGATAATATCTATACTAATATATAAAGCTGAAGAGTTTGTTTGTATGGTTGAACGCGCTAATCTCAGGAACTACAGGTATAATTTAAAAAATTATATTATAGGCTATATATCATCACGCTAAAACCAATAGGAGCGGAGCGCCAATGAGGAATGTTTCAAAATCGGGCTATTTTTTCCTTTTAGCTGCGTGTTCGCGTTAGTATTATATACGGTGCCATGGTAACCTGGTAACTTTCTATCGCAAATATAATTACACTAGCTGTTACCCGCGGCTCCGCACGCGCTTTTTAAAAATGTATTAAAGAATTGTAAAATTGTGAGTGGATGTGTACATTACAGAAACACTTTTTCAAAAACATTTGTAATTACGATACGAATGCCATCTACTATAACATGTAACGTGTACATTAGATATATGAATACCAATAGAATTACTTTCTTATATAGTCTAAGTGAGTACTGAGGGTGATATATTGTCCCATCCCGTTTTGTACACTGTTATTATTCACATATCTAATGTACACGTTACATGTTACAGTAGATGGCATGCGTGTCGTACAAACAAATGTTTTTGAAAAAGCATTTCTGTAATGTATCCACCTACTCAAAATTTTACATTTCTTTAATACATTTAAAAAAAACCGCGTGCGGAGCCGCTGATAGTTGCTAGTCTGTATATAAATATAAAACTTACCGAAACTCATTTATCCTCGTTAATTTATAAATAGAGAAATACAATTATTATATTAATCACACATTAAATATTATAATAGTAGATAAATATATTAAATAGTAAGTGATGCCACTTACTGCACGAAATAAAATTTTCCGATAAGATTCGTGAAGATTCAATTATAACATCTGGAAATAAAAATGTTTCAATTAAATTTAAAAAATATTTACTTGTTTTAACATAAAGTAAGATTGTAATTTACACTAATTGTGGTACATACCTTGCATAGTGTCGCTCATATCTGCTGGTGTCACCTTGCTAACAAGTGCGTTGAGTTTTCGCTCAAACTTCTTATGAAGACGAGCAGTGTCTGCAGACTCTTTTACAGTGTTATCCACTTTCATTGGCGGTTTCATCCCTAACCTACAATTTGTCTTTTAAGGAATTTAAACAAATTCTTTATATATGTTACGTTACATTCCAAAATGAGTTAAATCCAATTTTAACCTTACATATAAGATGTTAAATTTTGAAGATATACTACTTTTGGTGCGTTAGGGAAAAATGATGAGAGTAAATTTTTACAATGCGCGCGCACACCGTCACGAAAAACCGACACCCTGAAGTTATTACGATGCGAGCGCACACCGTCACGAAAAACCGACACCCTGAGGTTAGCTATAGTCAACATTGTGTCTTTGTATATGTTGTTTGTATTTCTTTGTATCAAAACTTTCAATGTATTAAATACCTTTTTTGCTATTGTTAGTGTCGTTTTTTCTATAAACGCAGAATAAGGCGAAAGATAAAAAAAATTAAAAGATTTTTCTTAGAAAAGATCTTGTTACGCCAAATAAGTATAACTTCTAACGCATGTACATATAAGTACACACGCACTTTTTTTTAAAGATTTCCAGTTTTATACATCGAGAACGAAGTTAAAATTTTGCCGTCCATAAGATTTTTAGTGTTCTTTTATGGTCTTCATATTTTATATGTACAAAATTTGAATATCTTCTTAAAATAACGTAAAATATTAGCAACAGTTAAAATTGGATTTAGCTCATTTTGAGATACGCGACACTTATATTTTGCGTGGAACGACCATACAAATCTTGGTGTCTTAAAAAAATCGTACAATAACCTAACACCGTGTTTTCTTTTGAGCATCAATGTTAGAACCCATAATTATATCGCAATTCTCAGATTCTGGTAATTGTAAGGAAATGTGTGGGCTGTTTCAAGCCAAATCGGGTGGTTTCAAAAACTTTTTTTTATCTACTCAATTTTGTGACATGTTTCAGTGCCCCTCAAAATAGCCTTTCTGAGAAATTTTGAAACTTTTTTGATTAGTCGGGCAAAAGATGTCGAATCAAAAAAATAAAGACTTTTCTTAGTTCATAATTTGTTTAAATATGGTTCCGAATTTGGTCTAACTTTTTTAATATTCTTTGTTTATCTATAAAAGACATTACGATATTTCAAATTTAATAAAGATTTTTGAATTTGAAATTTTGTATCTCGTCTTTAAAAATCTTTAGTCCTTTAATTTTTATCCGGGAATGGGATTTTTATAACTACTATTTATGTTCAATTTTCGAATTTTTCAAAAAATTTCTATATTCAAGTGTATTGAATATCCCAGTAGCTCTAGAAGTGCCACGAACCATAACGAGGCTTGTCCATGAGTCATTTCTGTTTGGGGTTGTTTGTAAAACACTTCAGCGCCACGAGAACGTAATTGTTTATCTAATATTTGCATTGCCTGTTCGCGTTCTGGATCATATTCTGGACCTAAGAAAGATAACAAATTATTGTTACAATTGATTCAGATAAGTACGCTTATTGTTACGTCTATGTTTATGGATTTATTAACAACTAGCTTCTGCTCGCGACTTCGTCCGCGTCGAATTTTGGACTCACAGTAACACGCAGCGAAAGCTTTCAAAAGAAAAAAGATTTTGAAACATTCTTCATTGGTGTCCCGCTCCTAGCGTGATGATATATAGCCTATAGCCTTCCTTGATATATGAGCTATCTAACACAGATAATTTCAAATCGGACCAGTATTTCCTAAGATTAGTCCATACAACCAAACAAACCCTCTAGCTTTATAATATCATATATATTAATACGTAAAGCCTAAACTTTGCACCCTTTTTGAGAGAAATGCGCGAACGGATGTACGTGAAATTTGGCATAGTTAAAGTTTATATGGAGGAGAAATGCAGAAAGCTATTTTTTTATATAAAATGAATTACAAGTAAATTAAATTAATTAAAATATACATTACTCACACTACTGTTCGAATTTTACACAACATATATATACACATATAAATGGAAAAGACATTTTGACGGATGTCACTCTTACGTTCCAATATTTTATCTTTTTAATATTTTTAACATGACAGACGTTGCATGCCTTACATGCCCTTTGAAATCAACTTATCAAATTGTAGGTTAATTTTATAATAATATAATATGTAAATTCATAATTTAAATAATTATCTTTAGTAAATTTATGGAAGCACTGAAATAATGATTATTCTATTTGGTTTTATTGAAAATTTTAGGTGCCCAGACTGCTTTCACTTTGCTTCATATTGTCATAAGAGTAAAGCAATATTACTAAAGTCAAAGTCAATATTTAGTATGTTTATTCTTCATGAAAGTAATCCACGACTTAGATTCTTAGTTCTTGATACTCCTTGATGTAGCAATTATATTTATTATAGTTGATGATAAATTTTGAACAAGTTCAGAAGTTAATGGTAGTATTAAAAACTTCTTTGTTTTGGATTCATTATTTGATTCTATTGTGTATCCATTACTTTTCCAAACAATGATACTGGGTGTATCACTATTCCTTATAATGTACATACTACATTTAATTCAATATCATCCAGAAATACCACCTACCCATGATATCGTGTAAAATTAATTGATAATTGTGTCATGAGTTGCGATAAATTTCTTTATTTTCGTAAAGTTATCTTTACTTAGAATTTGAGAGCCTTACCACCTTATGTAACCGCTTTTTATGTTTATACAATTTAAAAAAGTGGCAAATAACCGAGTAGCCATGGTGAAAACCTTTGATAATAGAAGTTATACCCTTTGAAGAACCCGAATAAAGTTCAAACTTTAAAAAATCAATGAACTATGGCCGAATGTCGACCATTGGGCGCCCACTAGTTAATATAGATAAGTAATTATTCGATAAATATTCCACATTACCTAATCTAGCAAAGAAACCCAAAGATATAAAAAGTAAAAATCTGCTTACAAACAATCTTAAAGATAAGTACTTGAACTACAAAATGCAGTCAAAAAGTTTTTTTTTATATCATAAGAGGCAAACGGACAGGTTGGTTACGTGATGTTAAGTGATTACCACCGTCCATAGACACTTGCAACACCTGGGGAGTCGCAAGTGCGTTGCCAACCTGTCTTGGGGGGGAGGGGGAGTAAGTACTAATTACTTTACGTTGTATTTTTATATACAAGGTGAATGTTTAGATAGTAGCAATATTTAAGGAGGACACTCTGCACCCGATTCTCGTTCTAAATCAATTTAAAAAATAGGTACTTAATATGTGACCTAATTATCTAGAAACATACAAAAATTTTACTCAATCCTCTAAGCGTGTATATTAAAGCAGAGGGTCAATGACCGTCGGGTGAAATGAAAGTGCAGCCAATTAACTAACAAAGGATAATTTTTCCAAGTTTGATCAAACAAATAGGTTTTATGTCCGTTTTATTAACAAAAGTCATTAGCTTTGTGTCGCGAATCACAGGCTTTATCACCGGTCATTCAACCTAGGTTTATTTAAACTATTATCCGTACTTTTGAAACTCTTAGAACAAACTTTACCTAAGGTTCTTTTTGTTGTATATTAGCGTTTGTTTTGATATTATTATTTTATGTGTTAAATGTGACCATGAAGTGTCATACCCTAGAATACTGCGAGTGTTTAACCTTTCACCTGGTATAAAGGTACTTCACGTTTATATCATCTATTTCACTGAACGTCAATCTATCAACTATATCAATACTTTTAAAATATGTGACCTTACGTACATCTGGCAATTGATCTTTATTCATATAGATGTATATACAAAGTTTTAAGCTTGGTTTAAATCACTACCTTGTGATAAAGTGGCTTGGCTACGTCCCTCATTCCTTCTTTGTTCATATTCTTTTATTCTACTTTCTTCATGCTCTAGCCTTTTACGATCTTCTCCTGCTAAACGTCGTTGTTTCTCTTCTTCGGTCTCAGTA
>MU159162.1:92259-163320 GCA_015888305.1 Antheraea pernyi | reverse complement strand
CTGAACCTGATGCTTTAATAGAAGCATCTTTTTCAGCGCCGGCTCCTGCAGTGACACCATAGCCTATACGAGTCCTTGCGGCATTATTGGCATCTTTGCTCAGTTCACTTGTGGCTCCAGATGGCGTACTGAATAACGGAAATATTTAAAGACTTTTATACACTATACACCCTATATAAGGAACTCATATATTATTAAATAAGCTAACAGTTACCCACGGCTCCGCACGCGCTTTCTAAAAATGTATTAAAGAAATGTAAAATTGTGAGTGGGTGTACATTATAGACACGCTTTTTCAAAAACATTTGTAACTACGATACGAACGCTATCTACTGTAACATGTAACGTGTACATTACATATGAATACTAATAGTATATCGAATGGGATGGGATTTATCATCAGCGACATAGCTGGAACTTCAACCTACTATATACCAAACTCAATGCTCACTAACACTATATAAGAAAGTAATGAAAATTATAAGCTATACATTATCGAACAATATGTTTTATTATTATATAGATATAGTATTGTCGATATAATTAAGTTATTCTTATATGTAGCTATAATCACTTAGTTATGTAGAAGCAAACGCGGAATAAAACAATATGGCCGCCAAATTGACCAAAAAGATGATATAATTCATATTACATAGAAATATATGACTTTCAATTATGTATATTTATTCTTGGTGTCCAGTAAGGCACACGTCTCACGCGGTTGTAACATATTTTTGATCAATTTCACACGGACGAATGCACAGGTAGCAGTTAATCACTACATAGTGTACCAATTCAAATAAAAAATGATTCATTAAAATTGGTTCACAATTGACGAAAATATCGATTAACATACATACAACCGAACATAGTAACCTCCTCCTTTTTCGAAGTCGGTTAAAAAGAAAGTTCTCTGTCAGTTTATCTATTCGCAATAAAGGCAAAAACTACCATTTTTATGCCGTTTAACCAGTAGATAGAATGATGATTTATGGGGAAGGTTTAGGTATAATTTGTCAAGGTTTTCATTATTTTATTATCGGGGTGGGACAACTTCTGAGCCCGCTAGTTATCTGCCCGTAAAAGCCCCGTGAAAGTCGGTCCAACCAATTAAGAGATAGTAGGATATTGCAGACGAAGTCTTGAGTAACAAAAAAAAATAGTCTAAGTTACTTCTTATAAGGTGAGTTATCTGTCAGTGAAAGTCCCGTGAAAATCAGTTCAAGCATTACGGATATTCCACTGCAGCCGAAGAATAAAAAACCTAAATTACTTTTCATGAGGTCTGCTATCTACCAGTGAATACCCCGTGAATATCGGTCCAACCATTTTGGAAATAGCCATGCGGACAAAGCCGCGGACAAATAAAATAGAACATGTCAACCGCTATAATTTTGGCTATCTGCCCGTAAAAAGTAAAATTCCCGTTAAAATGGGTCCAGCCGTTTTGGAGATTACCCAGAACAAACAAACAGACAAAATATAATAATATAAAATATAGATAAAGTAAAAAGAAAATTTTTTTTTGTAGCCATATCCATTTATCAAAAAGTTGTTATTTTAATTGTACATACACAAACTTTATTTTTATAATACGTAATAGAGAACAATTTGTTAAATAAAAAAATAAAAAATTGGAAATAAAAGTAGTATAAACTTTTTGAATAGGAAAAAATTTAATGGTAGTTTACCCGAATTTGTTACTGTCCATTGCTGCCAAAGCCTTTGCATCTAGACCACCTGTGGAAACGTATTCGCCATAGAAAGGTTGGTATATTGTAAAAAATAATAATGTATTAAATTGTAATCACTAGTACTTACATTCTTGTGTTGCAACCCCTGCAATATAATTTGCAACAATACTGGAAGTATCTGGAAAAGGAACATCATATTTTTATCTATACATATTGCTACGATCTACGTAATAAAAGAAACTACTTCCGAACACTGGAAATGTCTGGACCATTCTAGAATTCTATTCGGAAGGTAGCAGCAAAGTAACAAAGGGAAACATTCTACAAGCAACATAATAACCACAGATGTGTAAATACGACCATATCATGTAACTGTCTTCTTTCACTTTTCTTTTTGCGATTACAAATATAATTCTTTCAACTCAAAAGGCGCTTTAATCACCCTACAAGTGCAACAATATAAATTAAACTATAGTGACAAACCTTCGACGGCTGAACCAATGTTGACAGGACTTTTACTGGCATATAGAGAAGATTTTAGAGTACTATCATTTAGACGTCACCACAGTTTTGAATCTTCTGTTATATTTGTTCTTTTTTTTGGCAACAGCGTTTATTCAAGTGCACACAGAGAGAGAAGTTTCAGTTGGAACAGAATTGGGGGGGTGAGGTGAATAGGAAACCAATATACTGGTAGCCTCAGTAATCCTCCAATCAGCTCAATCTATTTTGTAATTTATCCGTTTACGTTTCTTTACATACATACTTTGCAAAACATCGTATGTCAACCACAGCATAGAATATGAGTATTCTTTATATCTTGTATTGATTGTTATTATGCTAAACCTGATAATACTATGTTAATGTATTAGTAACCCCGTCACCATAATTACATAATATCATATGATATTGTATTTAAAAACAAGCATGTAATTTAACTGTAAAGTTAACAGAAATATTGTCCTTAACTATTGTATGTAATAGATTTGTGACCGCTTCGTTGGACATTACAAAAGATGGCAAATGCAAATCAAATTAAAAAGGAAGTAGCCTAGAACTATCTACTAGAAACGTGGTTGAGTCTCAAAAAAACTGTTTTCATTATAAGTATAGAGCGCTACTGGTTAGTCGTCAGCAATATTTTTATTTGATTCTCATTCTAAATCAATTAAAAGAATAGGTGCTTAATATTTATCTAGAGAGAAACAAAACTGATATACACTCAACATCAGGTGACTTGCTGGCGTACTAATAAGTAAAGCAATGAATCAAACCGAGCCGCGCAGTCCCGCCTGCGTCCCTCACCTCGACCTGCACCCCGCTTCGCTTTGTTCGACCGTGCGGCATTCCGACGATAAGCAGTTACGTAATGATTAATCTTGAAAAGCGCCCTTATAATGTTGTTCATTGAACCTAGATGTGATTTTTTATGTTCAAAAGTATCGTTCCCATACTTTTTGAATTTGTAGAACAAACTTTAACAAAGGTTCTCTTTGTTGTTTATTAGTATTTGTTTTGTTATTATTATTTTATATGTTAAATGTGACCATGAAGTACCAAAGGATTGAAGGGTGTTAAATTTTAAATGGCCATCTGGTATATAGATTCTATTCTATATCATAGGTACCAAATATTCCAAACCAAACATTATTACCGTTCATATATTGATTAGCCACAGCTGAAGCACCAGTTTTGGGAAGACCGTCTACACGATTTTTTACTTTGTCTAGAATCACTGGTGATGGATGTTGGCCTCCAAAATGAGAAGCAGAGTTGACCCTGGATAGAGAAATGCCAATGAAATATCGTGTGTACTGTGTAGTCATTGTTAAAGAGAAACAAAATAACACGTGTCAGCTAAAACTACTGAACTAATAATAAAATGTTAATTCTATTCAATAGTTAAACTAAAAATGAAATAAAATTCTTACATGTCGGCAGCTTGATCATGGTTCTTCTTGAATTCACCTATACTAAGAAAATCTTTATCTTTTTCCTTCTTCATTCCATTATGTAAAACTTGCAAAGCTTCACCTGTTTTTTTAAATGGTTTTCTAAATGTTATTATTAAAATAAATATTGATAATTAGGGGTTCATAAATTTTAGAATTAATTATAACTTGTAACATTTTATGCAATAGTTCCCTGGTATGTAATGCAGATAGAAAATTTTCAAAATTTATTATTTTCTATATCATGTATACATATTTGTTAACTTTAGTAAAATAAAATGTGAAATTACTTGCCTCTTCCTTTTATTACATCAGCTAAATAAGCTGCACCTTCATTAGCAGGATCTGAAAAAAACAATATACGTTTTTACTTGCTTTATTTATTTAAGTACAATTATTCACGTTTATTTATCATTAACGTGTACTACTAATTCCATGTAGGAAACGCTGATTTTTTTTTAATCAAAATTATATTATTGACATATAGATCAATAACATTACCCTTCAAAAGATTTTGCATCCTTCTGTCTGGTATAACATCGTTCAATTTATCGTGCATCATTTTTTTCTTACCTTCATCACGAGCTTTTACCTGACCCACCGGAGCCTTCATTATCCTGAAATATTATAACCAATAGTTTTTATTTGAATATCGCAAAAGTACAAACCCCTTATTACTTACTCTTCTCCGCCTTCTGTATAAGTTATTTTATATAGTCCTTCTTGACCTAAAATGGTATCCCCTTTACGGCCCATTAGATCAGCCAAGACCCGTCGTTTTTCGGATTCAGCTGTAGAATATTTATATCATGATGAAATATAGATTTAATGAATCTAGTCATTCTTAATAGCATTATTATACTTACTTTCAGGCATTGGAGATGCCAAATACTTTGCAGATTCATCTACAATACCTAGAGAATAACAAGTGAATAAAAATTATGAATCGTTATTTATTTCCTCAAAGTGTTATTTTGTTATTATACCAGGTATAGTTTTAGTAAATTCTGATGCAGATTTGTCATTTACGAGTTTGGTCAGCTTTCCTCTTACAGATTCGTATACTCCTTTATCGACTCTGTCATTGGTTAAGCTTGGGGCATTTTCTATCCTGTAGAGGCATGTCAATGTTTTAATATTATACGAAAAAATGCCGTATCCAAATACAATAGAAAAAAATACCATTTTAACGTAAGATTTTTAACCAAGTTACCTTCTTGCACCGTCTTTATAACTTTGTTGATAGCCTTGCATTTGCCCTAGAGGCTTTTCTCCTTGCTCTTTCATTAGATTCAAAAGATATTCCAAAGCTTCACCTATTTACAAAAAATATGGTAAATTTAATATCAATGCTGTTTTTTGATCTTCTAAAAGTACGTTACCTTTTTCAATTCCAATCTTTGCTAAATGCTTTGCAGCCTCGACCATGATATCTGAAATCAATAATCGGTTTAAATAATTTTATTGGAATAGTTCTTCATAATGTTAGCCATTTAAAATTAAAAGCGATTATTTATGCAGTCATTATTCTTGTCGTGAATACCATTTAGTCCCGCTGCAATCGTTGGTGCGAGCTGCGGCGGTACTCCTCTTTTCATCTCTGTTGTAATCTGAGTTTGCAACTGCTCACATTTTGGATCTGATTCGAGCGGTCCGACGTACTTTAACCTTTAGAAAAATATCTAGTTGTAAACATGTTTATTTCATTTTATTGCTTAGGGCTTAGGGGTCATTCAAGTATTTCGTAAGCACTAGGGAACTAGAGTGATGAGGGAACTGGATGTGTATGTAGCTGTGCATGAAATGTATATGAGGTGCCATCGCCCTATCGTATCATCGCCCTAGTAGCGAACCACTATAAGTGAACTCCTCTATAGACTATAAATTCCTTATTTATAGGCTTCTTATCTGCTGCCCATAAATAAATAAGGAAATCGGAACAGATTAAGTGATACTTATATGATCGTTTACGTAAAGTAAGCAAGGGAGAGGAGTTGCTTACTTTTGCTGAGTAGGGGAGGAGGTGATAGAAATTACAAAAAATCTGCTTATTTCAGACTTGAATGGCCCCTTATAGGTGTTAGAATCTTACACATCTGCGGCGTCAGAGTAAGTTTGACCGTAAGCTTTATATTTAAAAAGTGGTCTCGTGCCTAAAGATTTAGTTACTGTTGCCAAAAAATTTAGCGGATATCTTTCACCGGCAGCTCCACCTGTGGACAAATAAAAAGTAGTACAGGAAAAAGTGAGTAGATATTTTTTATTTTTACCACTCAAGTACTAAAGTGAGACTTACTTCTTAGAGCAATGGGCTGTGATAAATATCTTGCTACATCTTGAATGAGAGCTGGAAATAACGAACGTTTTATATTTATGACTATAATGTATTTTACTCCGTTCAAAAATTACAATACCTTTTGTGGCTATTTTCAGTTCAGATGGAGTTAAATTTTCCATATCATTAGTTAACTTTTGTTTGGTTTCATCTGCAATGTCTTTCACGGGCAAGAAAGGTGCTAATATTGGTGCCGTTTCGATTCTGGGTTATAAGTAATAAAATATTAAAATTATACTGAAAATGATGTTACGTTTACAATTTCAATGTTGGGAGGAATGCTGAAAATTTAAAATTGTTATGAAATCGAAAATCATAAACTCACTCAGTTGCTCCTGTACCATAATTAATTGAATATGATTTTCTTTTGACTAGTTCCTTGTTTGGATTATTTTTCATCATTTTTAATAATAATTGGAAAGCTTTATCTACAAATAAATAAAATTATAGTATTAACAACTCAAAACCATTTTTACTCAAAGATAAAAGATTAATGAAAAACCTCCCAACCTCGATCACGAATAAAGGCAGACAAATAATTAGCGCATCTTCCAATCACCTCTAAAAAATAAAAATAAATCGTGTCATCGGAAGAATGAGTAAGAATTAGTATCGTATCATAAATAATTATACGCTTCATATTTTGTTGAAGCTGTTTCGGTGTTGTTGCATCCACAGCGTTGTGCAGAGCTGATGTAAAAGTAGGAACCGTTGCATTATTCGGTTCAACACTTAATAGTCCCGGCGCAGATTTCAATCTAAAACATAAAATCAAATCAAGAAAACATGAACATTAAATAAAAACTGATTTGCATGAACTTTAAAATTTGATCAGTTTGAAATAGTGAAATTGGAAAAGCCAATGCTAGAGATCAACAAGACACGCTTAATATGAAAACAATAGTATAAAACGAGTTACAAATTATGGATAAACATCTTAAGTATACATGTTATTGATATGGGATATCTTACAACGTAATAGAAAAGTTCCTAGCAATTATAAGACATTAAAATCTTCAGCGGACCTTTTTGGCAACCAATCTAAATAGATTATTACTGCCATAGTCCATTAGGTAATGATATTATAAGTTGGTTGCAACCATTTCAATGAACTCACAAGATCGTGGCCGTCTTGTTAGAACTTATCAGGGAATTTTTGTGGCAAGTCAGAATCCATACTCCGTGGTATTAGTTTCCATCCACTTCACATGTGCACAATAACCAAACTATACTACGTGAAACAACACCAACATTACAAAATATAGAGTTAAATAACACAAGATCATTAATAATTACATTAATTACATAGTATAAAACAAAGTCCCCTACCGCGTCTGTCTGTCTGTCTGTTCGCGATAAACTCAAAAACTACTGAACGGATCTTTATGCGGTTTTCACCAGTGCATAAAGTGATTTATGACGAGCGTTTTGGTGTAATTTGTATAATTTGTCCAGGATTGTTTTATAATCAGGGCGGGACAGCGTCTGCCGGGTCCACAAGTTATGAATAAAACATAAAATCCACTACATGAAATTCCAATATCCCGCCAAAAACCCAGAGGAACTATTTTCGATGTCTATGGTAAGGTTTTAGGATGTCAGTGAAAAAAATGGTCGTTCTAAATGAAGAAGCTGAATATTAATATAATATAAATGACATATTTACGTGTATGCAGCTGCGAATTTCATAGCAAGTGGTGGAAATTCAGGTGTAAATGGTTCTCCGCCATGTGTTTCTAGTTCTTTTATAAGTAAATCGAATGCTGGTCCTCGTTCAACTGCAAGTTAAAATATTTTGTAAAACATATTAGTGTTTTTCATTTCCACTTAGAATAGAAGAAAAAATTGAATTAATACAAATATAAAATAAATCACGAGATTTACATATATTAAATGAAATAGCGTAATCTGCTGCCCATAAATAAATAAGGAAATCGGAACAGATTAAGTGATACTTATATGATCGTTTACGTAAAGTAAGCAAGGGAGAGGAGTTGCTTACTTTTGCTGAGTAGGGGAGGAGGTGATAGAAATTACAAAAAATCTGCTTATTTCAGACTTGAATGGCCCCTTATAGGTGTTAGAATCTTACACATCTGCGGCGTCAGAGTAAGTTTGACCGTAAGCTTTATATTTAAAAAGTGGTCTCGTGCCTAAAGATTTAGTTACTGTTGCCAAAAAATTTAGCGGATATCTTTCACCGGCAGCTCCACCTGTGGACAAATAAAAAGTAGTACAGGAAAAATTTAGTAGATATTTTTTATTTTTACTACTCAAGTACTAAAGTGAGACTTACTTCTTAGAGCAATGGGCTGTGATAAATATCTTGCTACATCTTGAATAAGACCTGGAAATAACGAACGTTTAATATTTATGACTATAATGTATTTTATTCCGTTCAAAAATTACAATACCTTTTGTGGCTATTTTCAGTTCAGATGGAGTTACATTTTCCATATCATTAGTTAACTTTTGTTTGGCTTCATCTGCAATGTCTTTCACGGCCAAGAAAGGTGCTAATATTGGTGCCGTTTCGATTCTGGGTTATAAGTAATAAAATATTAAAATTATACTGAAAATGATGTTACGTTAACAATTTCAATATTGGGAGGAATGCTGAAAATTTAAAATTGTTATGAAATAGAAAATCATAAACTCACTCAGTTGCTCCTGTACCATAATTCATTGAATATGATTTTCTTTTGACTAGTTCCTTGTTTGGATTATTTTTCATCATTTTTAATAATAATTGGAAAGCTTTATCTACAAATAAATAAAATTATAGTATTAACAACTCAAAACCATTTTTACTCAAAGATAAAAGATTAATGAAAAACCTCCCAACCTCGATCACGAATAAAGGCAGACAAATAATTAGCGCATCTTCCAATCACCTCTAAAAAATAAAAATAAATCGTGTCATCGGAAGAATGAGTAAGAATTAGTATCGTATCATAAATAATTATACGCTTCATATTTTGTTGAAGCTGTTTCGGTGTTGTTGCATCCACAGCGTTGTGCAGAGCTGATGTAAAAGTAGGAACCGTTGCATTATTCGGTTCAACACTTGATAGTCCCGGCGCAGATTTCAATCTAAAACATAAAATCAAATCAAGAAAACATGAACATTAAATAAAAACTGATTTGCATGAACTTTAAAATTTGATCAGTTTGAAATAGTGAAATTGGAAAAGCCAATGCCAGAGATCAACAAAACACGCTTACGATGAAAACAATAGTATAAAACGAGTTATAAATTATGGATAAGCATCTTAAGTGTACATGTTATTGATATGGGATATCTTACAACGTAATAGAAAAGTTCCTAGCAATTATAAGACATTAAAATCTTCAGCGGACCTTTTTGGCAACCAATCTAAATAGATTATTACTGCCATAGTCCATTAGGTAATGATATTATAAGTTGGTTGCAACCATTTCAATGAACTCACAAGATCGTGGCCGTCTTGTTAGAACCTATCAGGGAGTTTTTGTGGCAAGTCAGAATACATGCACCGTGGTATTATTTTTCATCCATTTCACATGTGCACAATAACCAAACTATACTACGTGAAACAACACCAACATTACAAAATATAGAGTTAAATAACACAAGATCATTAATAATTACATTAATTACATAGTATAAAACAAAGTCCCCTACCGCGTCTGTCTGTCTGTCTGTTCGCGATAAACTCAAAAACTACTGAACGGATCTTTATGCGGTTTTCACCAGTGCATAAAGTGATTTATGACGAGCGTTTTGGTGTAATTTGTATAATTTGTCCAGGATTGTTTTATAATCAGGGCGGGACAGCGTCTGCCGGGTCCAAAAGTTATGAATAAAACATAAAATCCACTACATGAAATTCCAATATCCCGCCAAAAACCCAGAGGAACTATTTTCGATGTCTATGGTAAGGTTTTAGGATGTCAGTGAAAAAAATGGTCGTTCTAAATGAAGAAGCTGAATATTAATATAATATAAATGACATATTTACGTGTATGCAGCTGCGAATTTCATAGCAAGTGGTGGAAATTCAGGTGTAAATGGTTCTCCGCCATGTGTTTCTAGTTCTTTTATAAGTAAATCGAATGCTGGTCCTCGTTCAACTGCAAGTTAAAATATTTTGTAAAACATATTAGTGTTTTTCATTTCCACTTAGAATAGAAGCAAAAATTGAATTAATACAAATATAAAATAAATCACGAGATTTACATATATTAAATGAAATAGCGTAATCTTACTTTTATCAATTGCACGTTGAGATAAATATTTCGAACTCAGATCTAATGTATCTGAAATAAAAAAATAACCTTTAAACTGATACAATTATTTACTTCAATTAAAATATTATCGCCAACCTTCAATGGAGCGGTTCCTTAATTTTAATCGTATTTACCTTTCATATCATTTTTTAAGTCATCCGGCGTAATCGCGCTTACTAAGTTCGAGAGATTGGAATGTATTTCCTGAGATAAATTAGGATCATCGTGATCGCTATCCAAACCTCTGGCATCTTCAAGCCTTAAAAAATGTTATTAAAAATCACATACAAAGCATACAGGAGTTAAAACTTGTATAGGAACATTTAGCTCACTCAGATGCAGCCTTCCCATAATTTCTTCTAACTTTTCCCTTTTGGTAAAGTAAATCGTTAGGCTTAGTTCGCATAGTATCAACTAGTAGTCTAAACGCTGGGCCCTTATCCTCTGAAAATTATCATTTATTATAGTTCTACCACTACTAAACATAAAAAGTATTGTCATTGCCCAAAGGTTGCGATCCAAACACATGGACCTCTATACGTTTTACTACATTTTATACTCAATTTTTTTTTATAGTAGCACTGCACCATGCCTGATGGTAAGCACAGTACAGTCCAAAAACAATGGCGACCACCGAGTGACACACTATCCATCGCTGGTCGCCACTGTCATGCCGGCCTGCAAAAAGCTGGATATGCACAGGCTGATCCCGAAATGCCACTCGCAGAAGCGAATCACTATGACGGGCTTTTTCGCCATATACATGGTGGTTGCGACCCAGTCAGGCTTTCGCCATTGCCTCGTTCGTTATTCAGCAGGGTGCACCACGTGCAGGTGAGGTTGGCTTGGGTGTCTCAAGTCTTATGATGTTATTCGACACCCCTTACATGCCTGATAATTGCTACAGTACTGAAGGTATCCAGCATGAATTGTATTCAGTACAAATCATAAAAGGAAAAGAATTGAAAGGAGTCTTGGCCTTATTTAGGGTAAGGGATTCATGTCTACTATTATATCAGAATTTAGTAGTGATCATCTCCTTTAAGTATGTAGTGTTTCTTAGCTGTTTTAAATGAAGCCCATGTAAACAAGAGGGATAAAATGCAACATTTATTTAAGAAAATAATAAATATAATAGTAAACCTAAAACAATTCTATTTCTTAGCCAGCTCAATAGATGCTTTGAAATAAATATAAAACTTACTATTAAATTCCATATACTGAGCCAAGTAATTTGAACAAATATTGACCATATCTGGAATAATTAAAACGTATGTAAATTAAACGTCTTTTACATACGAAAGTTGGTTTTATTGAGATCTATAAATACCTTTCATAAACGGCGCAATATTATCGGGAGTATTAGGTTTAACCGTGTCGCTGAGATCCTTATTTAGTTGCTGTGCTATATTCGTGTCGAATTCTGTTGCATCGAAATTGGGTGTTCTCTTTAATCTGTAATCATTTCCACAGTATAATATGTTGTATATTAATTAATATATCAGGTACATTAATACGATATAATTATATATATTTTTACTCGTCAGCTCCTTCCTTGTAACTTTGGGAGAATTTTCCGTGAGTTAAGAAATGTTGATTTCCCTTTTCGTACATCGAATCTGTTAGGATTTTGAATGCTTCTAACATTTCACCTGGAAATTAAAAATTCGTAACTACACGTCTAGTTTAGAAAGCTATTATTAAAAATGTTAATAACGGGATTTTTTTTTATTACTATACCAGTAAACTTTAAGTAACCAGATTGTGCTGAAAACAAAACAAATACAAATTATTATCATATAATTCAAATACTTATTAAACCATAATAATACTTACGTTCAGTGAGTAGACCACCCTGAAATAAAAATAATGCATAAATGTTAATAAAACTGTATTAGTGATAATTCGTAAATTTATTTCAACAAATCGTCCTTCATTCTCCAGTCTCACGTCCGATACAAATGAACACGTATAACGTATACTTAGTATAAAGGACAAACTTTGTATTTAAAAGTTTACTAATGGAAAATGAAGAAAAATTTTAATTATCCTAAATAGGTATATTGTTGAAATGAAAATTTAAATTTACCTTATACAGCCGTGTTCACTTGTACCTATGACAGCATTTCGAAATAAAATACACATTTTAATATTTTACTTTATTTTTGTATTTTAAGCTATCTCTTTAAATGTACTTCAAAAATACATTCTTCGTTTTCTATGTCGAACAATGAGTTTGGCAGAATATTTATTACTGACAATATATTCAAGTGGGAGCAGTCGATTCTGGTCTAATCGTATTAACAAATTTAAGGACTGTTTCAGTTTTATGAACACGTTGCAATACTTTCTTCTCGATGGCCAGAACAAAGACCTAAAGATTTATAAGTGTATTAAGTAATAACAATTTAGGATAATATATACGGACGATGGGAAGGCTAATCTACTAACGAGCAGATTTTGTAATGCACGTTATTCTGTTAATCTTGCCACCGTGGATATAGTAAGAACCTAACATCAATTAGTCTGACAGTGCTAAAGTTTTACGTATGGACATTACAATAAAAAATAATGTAATTTCTTGTTAACCAAGCAAAAAATAAATAAAAATCCTGATGCTTCTTAATCTACAAGCGTGTAACACTACAATCTCAAGAGAGGTAAAAATAGATTGCATAAACTTTCAAATATGTAGTGTCAATAATACTTTAATGTAAAATATGTTGGAAATATTTCAACATAAAACATATGGGAAGCAGGAGGCACAAAAAATAACTTAAAGTAAAAGCAACTTACACCACCCATCATATTTAGAAAGTCATCGGCAAATCCAGCATCACCTCCTTCGTATCCTCTTAAAATATCTGAAAATTAATAATCCGATACATAATTGCCAGTCACGTCTGAATATTCTAACCTAAATACCTAAAAGTGGCTAAGGAATATAATACAGAAAGAATATCCCTTTAAACAAAAGTTTATCTTATAAGATCTTCTAGAAATTTAAGAATACGTGTAAAAGTTATTTTATATTACAAATTATTTAAAAAATGATGACAAGGACGTGAGGAATAGGATAAATGCAGGGTGGATGAAATGGTGAAAGGTGTCTGGTGTAGCTTGTGACCCACGAATGCCCTTGAAACTCAAGGAGAATGTATATAGAACTATTATAAGACCAGTCATGTTGTACGCATCCGACTGCTGAGCGAAGAGAGAGACGGATGAGAAAAAACTACATGTGGCAGAGATGCGAATGTTAAGGTGGATATGTGGTGTAATTCTTTTAATATAATACATACTTATTGTTTTGGCAAGTTCGTTTTTGAAGCTTCAGGGGTTACACCAGGGCTTACAGTAGGAGTAGCAGCAAGTGTAACTGGCGGTGTTTCACCGGGAGTCGCACTTGATATTTGTCCTGCATCCCCGCTAGTGTCCATCGAGTTAGATGACTCGGACGGTGTTGCATTTTCTATAGCCTTTTCTGGTCTCTTTGCATCCTCGTTGCTTTGTTCCACTTCTTCTCCAAAATCAAACGATTTCGTGTGTAGCGTTTGTAGTGGGTCCAAAGAAATTGGGATGTAAAGTTTGAATTTGTTGACAATTGTTCGACGTAGCAATTTAACATCCCAATTTCCTTCGATCGAGCAAATTAAACATAACATAGAATAATCAAGAACATTTGCCACAAGTTCAAACAATACGTCTTACCTCGAGTAAAAACAATGCGAAGTGTCCGTAGAAACTGGTGACAAGTGTCTTATTACCACAATTAATCTATTCACTCACCTTCGTCTTCGTCAAAGTCCATCATTAACATTCGATCGTCGGATTCCGATAATATTTCATCTATCCAAACTGCTACCTGTAATTTATGTAGTCAATATTATGATGTAAATGATTCATTCAGTGATACGATTATTAGATAACTATACGAAACCTTATCAGCCACCTCCATCATAAACTTTGCTTTTGGGTTAGTGCATCGTCTTGATGGAGTCCTCATATGTACATAACCGCAAATTTCGTTCAATATTATATTTGATAATCTTAACATTCTGAAATAAATGACGATGAAATATGCAGTTTTAGTTACCTTCCCAAAATTTAAGTGTTTGCATCTATTGATTCATAGTAGCTACGGAACTGTGTAATCCATTTCTCAATATTGTAAAAAGAACAGTATAAGAGTATTATGTTGTTAAAAACAAAAGCATCACTACATACTATAAAACAAAGTCCTTTGCTATGTCTGTCTGTCTGTTCACGATAAGCTCAAAAACTACTGAACCGATTTTTACGTGGCTTACACCAGCAGATAAAATGATTCAAGAGGAAGGTTTAGGTATTTCATTTGTCAAGGATTTTATATTATCAGGGCGAGATAACGTCCGCTGCGCCGGGCCCGCTAGTTTGTTTATAATGTTCAAAAAAATACCACATAATGTTTTGTTTGAGCACTAAAGTTGCGTAAAAAAAGGGTGTCTAGCACAGCATATAGTAGTTATTTTCAAATAAGTCAAGAAAAAGTCTCTAAAAATGTTTACCCGTCGGCTAAAGCATGACATCCAGGCCTTGCTAATCTTTGTTGAATTCCTCTAGCGAAAGCAACGGTAGCATTCCGTGCCCATACGAACCTTTTATCTCCACACATCGATAACGCATCCTTTTTTATCTGATTGATACGAAGACTGGTGACCGTAAAAAATAATGAAAAATTAAAAACTTAAAGATGGTATGACTCTGTTGTATGGGTTTCGATAGCAACATCGCCACGTCTTTTATGTCACAGATGGCCTATATTCTAGTCTAAAAACTGTGACGAGATTACACAGTTAATTTCTCACGTACTGGCACATTTACGTCTTAAATATAAAATCATAACTCATAAGATCGTAGGAATAGGGGTAGTAACTATGAGGTACAGTTACCACCAAAACCAAAGTATTATGACATGATTTTAACTGACTACGTACGATAAAACTATATACCTAATGACATGTACAATTTTTATTATAAAAAAAAAACATAAAAGTTCTACTATATACAAGCAAATCAGTGGAAATAAGAATTTTGGATATCACGTGTACTTACGCAACATTTCTTTTCTTCGCCTTTCTCATATTGATAAAATATTGATAAGCTTGATCTGGCTTCAATGGCTCATCTGCATCAAGCATCGAGCGTAATCGACATATCTATACAAAAAAAAAATGAGCGTGTAATCGTCACACGCGATTATTTGATAAACAAAACAATGAAAATATTTTGAAAAAGAATAAAAACCAAATTGAATAATGATAAAAATCACACGAAAGAATTAATTATGTACATATAGGCGCCCGACCGTGCTGCCATCTGGTTTCAATGTAAGTAAGTAACAAATTTAATCAAAGCTTCATTATCTGTAGTGCCATCTATCAGCTAATTCGGAATTGAAATAACACAGGAAATATTATTAGCAACTCTTTGTTATAAAGTAAATAAAATATAGAAAAGTATGAACAAATTACTATGATAAGAGACGAATTACATTAGTTATGATTTAATAGAAGTTTTGGTTATGTTTAATAATTATTGCCGTAACGGACTTCCGTTGCATTGTCTTTCAGTTACTTCCTAACGCACCTAAAGAAGTTTTACTTTAAAAATAATATATATATATATATATACATATATATATATTTATTTCCTCAATTAAAAACTGTGATGGACATATATATGGGGTTCGTTACGTACTTTCAAGGTAAACGCACTATTGTTGTTATTATAAATTCCTAATAATTTATAGCTTTATTATGCGTTTATTTGATTTTGCGTTCCTTGTTTTCTGTATTACATATTTTTTATAATTATTACATATATATGATAAGAGACGAATTACATTAGTTATGATTTAATAGAAGTTTTGGTTATGTTTAATAATTATTGCCGTAACGGACTTCCGTTGCATTGTCTTCCAGTTACTTCCTAGTCGCGCCTAAAGAAGTTTTACTTCAAAAATAATATATATATGTATATATATTTATTTACTCAATTAAAAACTGAGATGGACATATTTGGCGTTCGTTACGTACGTACTTTCAAGGAAAACGCACTATTGTTGTTATTGTAAATTCCTAATAATTTATAGCTTTATTATGCGTTTATTTGATTTTACGTTCTTTTTTTTCTGTATTGCATATTTTTATTATGTAATAATTACTTTTACACTGAACAAAATTGTTTACTAAACTCCACGCAGACGAGATAGCGGGTAACAACATGTACGGGATAACTAATTACATAACTAAAGACTGGATTATATGCATGTACAGATGCATATGAAGCACATTCAAATTAATTATTGCATATCTAGTCAAGATATATACCTTCACCATGTATACAATATATTTTGAAGTGAAGAAAAGCTTGCAATTCAAGTTTTAGCTACGACTAAATCAACTATGTAAAAGAATAAAATCAAACAGATAAACTTTCAGTTTCCAGAGTTATTCACGTGAACTTAAAGAAACTTTCAAACAGTTATACGAAATTAATCGTTTTATTATTGCTAAACTTGTCAATATAATCTAACAATGATACTTCGCTTGATATTTTTCCAAATTTATGAAAAATGTGCCTTAAACTGATCTTGTAAATTTCATAGTAAACAACAGTACAGTGGATGGCTTCATACTTAATAATAAAGTAAGGATCGACATAATCGACATACTGTTTCAGGAGATAACCTATCGGCACGTTCTCGCCATAGGTAGATGATGTTGCGTCGCCGTGGCTTGGCCATTTGTTCCAGGCGGTCAGTTAACACGGCACCGTGTTTACGCAGGCACCGTGCATGCGCTCTCGCCGCTCGCCGAGACTGTTTCACATCAGTAGCCTTAGGGCCCCTGAGGAACAAATAAAAATAAATGGTGAATTCTCAACAAACCCTTAAATAGGTTCGAGAATGGAAATTTCTACAGTTTTTGGATATATCCATATAGTAATATCAAAATAACAGCTCTTACTAAATGGATGTAAGAGTAGGCTGTGTGGAGAGAGGCAGGGGTAGATAAGCTGCGCCAGCGTGCTCAAATGCACTAACGGTTGATCTCCAAAATACTAATTTAAAAATACAATTTCTTAAAATGTAATATGTGTGTTTGATTTTCACTTAAAAACAGATGCTCTCACCACACTGTGAATTTTTCTATTGCGCACTTGCTTTAATAAAGGTTGTACACCTAGATGATATACAGTATTTATAATAAAAAAAATCTTTTTTTCTGTTTGTTATAGCTAATCACCGGAACGGTTGAACCGATTTTGATGGGATTTTTACTGATACATAACTGATATTATAAGGAGTAACTAAGTCTAATTGTATTTTAGAAAAAAAATATGAGTCATGCACAACAATTGTAAACCAAAGTAGCAGTGTACAGTATAGGGCGCACCCCATGCGCACTTTTACACTGAACAAAATTGTTTACTAAACTCCACGCAGACGAGATAGCGAGTAACATCATGTACGGGATAACTAATTACATAACTAAAGACTGGATTATATGCATATACAGATGCATATGAAGCACATTCAAGTTAATTATTGCATATCTAGTCAAAATATATACCTTCAACATGAATACAATATATTTTAGAGTGAAGAAAAGCTTGAAATTCAAGTTTTAGCTTTGACGAAATCAAATATGTAAAAGAATAAAATCAGACAGATAAACTTTCAGTTTTCAGAGTTATTCACGTGAACTTAAAGACAGTTTTCAAACAGTTATACGAAATTAATCGTTTTATTAATACGACGAGTATATATTGTTTCTCCAAATATTAACTATAACTTAGCTACGACTAAATCAACTATGTAAAAGAATAAAATCAAACAGATAAACTTTCAGTTTCCAGAGTTATTCACGTGAACTTAAAGAAACTTTCAAACAGTTATACGAAATTAATCGTTTTATTAATAGGACGAGCGTATATTGTTTCTACAAATATTAACTATAACTTAGAAGTAACGAAACCAAATTCAAATTGCACTCGGTCACATCTATGGGTATGAAACATTCCACGCATAAAAATATTTTGATTTTCCTAAAATGAATGATCAGAGAATGATCTTACTACTAAATTACATCTACTACTAAATTACATTACATATTTGGTGATGCACTTAATTGTTTTTTTTTATAGTAGCACTGCAAAATGACTGCACTGTGCCTGTTGTTACCAATACAGTACAATCCAAAAACAATGGCGACCACCGAGTGACACACTATCTATCGCCGGTCGCCGCTGTCATGCCAGCCTGCGAAAAGCTGGATATGCACAGGCTGATCCCGAAACGCAACCCGCAAAAGCGAATCACTAAGACGGGCTTTTCCGCCATATACATGGTGGTTGAGACCCAGTCAGATTGTAAAACCCTACCACCCCGCTTTCGCCATTGCCTCGTTCGTTATTCAGCAGGGTGCACCACGTGCAGGTGAGGTTGGCTTGGATGTCTCAAGTCTTAGATGTTATTTGACAACATTTACACGATAAAAAGTTTGCTACTGTTAATTATAGAATTTATAGAGGAATTATTCAATTATTTATTAACTGCATATTCGAGGTTTTGGCGGGATGTTAAACTGCCATGTAGTGGATTTTATATTCTATTCATATTCTTGTGTAATTTTACTCTATATTTTGTGATATTGGTGATACTTTACGTAATATAGTTCGGTTATTGTGCGCAAGTGAAATGTATAGGAAATAATAACACCAACATCCCTGGAAAGTTCTAACACGGGGGCCACCATCTTGTTAGAATATTGGAGTTATCGCAAAACGCTTAGTTACTACTTACTAGAACTATTATTAACGGCAGTAATAACCTAGAAGATTGGTTACCAAAAGAAAACTGTATGCTTAATCGGAAATAAAACTAACCTAAAAATATTACGTTTGTTATTTAATGTTTCCTATTGATGTCAATTTACATTAATATCTTTATATATATATAATTCTTTTGTCCGTTTGTATGTAACTGAACTCTTCCAAAACGGCTGGACAGATTTTAAGAATTTTTTTGTGTATGTTCAAGTGGATTCAAGAATAATTGTTTACATTCACAACTGTAAACCCGGTTGGGGGCGCTGCGGTTGACTTTTAGGATTTTTTTAAATAATCAAGGCCAGATAACGTCTGCCGCGCCCGCTAGTGTTATATATATAATCGGGTGACTAAATTATTACACTATAAATCTACTAGATTCATACTCCTAAATATAATGTTTACTTAAGAAAGCTCATACTTCGGCCGAGCGGGCTTCGGTAGTGGCCTTATTGTTTGTCGCGGTAAAGATTTGTGCTGTACCCGCAGATCGCGTCCAGCAATAATGGCATCAGCAACAGACGGTGGTGCCGGTACTGTTGCATATGGAGGATAAGGTGGAAACGTTGGTGGTTCTGGTGCAGGTGTTACTGCAAACAGATAGAAATATATAATAAAATAGCCCTTGCCCAGATAAAATGAATAATGCGTACAATAATTGATAATTTGTGCATTTCGTTTGTGTAATTTTAAATTAATTTTCACTTTTTACACCTACCACCATTTATCTCTGCATCATCTAATGGTTGACTGGCAGAGAATGCCTTCGGAATTAAGTCCGCCATTGCGTATTTAAAGCATAATGTGTAAATAAATAAATAAAGTCTTTCCGACTATAAGCAAAACTTACCTTCTCCTAACTCTGATACCGGCATCTCACTAGGAGCCACTTCAGACGGGGAGCCTGATACATTAGCCATTCTAAAGAATCGTACATATAAAAGTATAACAGAAACAGTCCTTGAATTATTTATTAGAACATGGACTTTGTTAAATAATTGCGCCGGTATGATTGCATGTTAGAGAATGACATTCAAAATTTCTATTGTTTTTCTGCTAGAAAATAATGTTAAATATGTTTATGCGACCAGATACATACGATATAGACATACAGAAAAGAATTTATTTACGAAATTTTAAGATTTTATTTGTAAAATGCATACATAATAATTTACTAGTTATGGGTTTTAGTTTATTTTAGTCATCATGCAAACTTATTAAAGCCATGAATAATTCCTTGTGAAATACATAGAAGTGTTCTGTTTCTTTTTTTTTATATATCATTGGAGGCAAACGAACAGGTGGGTCACCTGATGTTAAGTGATCACCACCGTCCATAGACACTTGCAACACCAGGGGAGTCGCAAGTGCATTGCCAGCCTTTGTTGGGAGGGGGAGGGGGAGAGAGGAAGGGAAGAAGGAAAGGGGAGGGTAGCCGGTGGGTCTCCGGCGCTCTCACTGACCGAACGAAACGCAACAATGCAAGCACTGTTACTTCACGTCGGTTTTCTCTGAGAGGGTGGTACTACCCCGGTCGAGCCGACCCATTCATGCTGAAACCAGTAATAGTTTCAGCTTGGCTCTACCACCTTCAAAAACCTTGTTATTTATAGTACATACTGAAATCTCAACTAGTCTGATTTCGATTAAAGCAACTCAAAAACTTCTAGAATGTCATCTGATCTCTACTTCTACAATTAAGCCCAGAATACTGTCATAAAAGCCTATAATCTGATATTTGTACATGCATTCTGTTCTACAATTCAACGGGTATCGTAGGTTAACTTGGACCAATTCATGACTCGAAAACCCCTAATTGTTTAAATTTGATAATGCCTTTTACTTGGCTTGATCATTACATGACACTGGCAGAATTTCGGAATAACATCACAACACCTATAAGAAAAAAAGACACAACATTGCAGACTGGCGAATTTATGACAAATTCCTCAAATGAAGAGGAATATTGAACAGAGGACAGCGTTGATATTGTAACATTTGACTATTAATTGGTTCCTTCTATAGTATGATACTTAAATAGTTGAACATTTCATTCCTAGTAGTAAACTGAAACCTCGCCTACAATTATTGATATTGAAATTTTTTAAATATCTCATAATCACAATTTTTATTCAGTAGTAATGCTATATAAAACAATTATTTCGTGTGCCCTCTTTTCGTTAAAAGACTAACAGTTTAATAGCCAAATTGGACACGAATACTTACGAATGCCCTTCATTTAACGATCGGAGAACTTTAAATCGATATAAAAACTGATTTCTAATAAGTGTGAACTCGTGTTTGTTGTACTTTTCTTGACATATTTATTAACACGTTGAAAATTATTGAGGTGATGATAGTTATGTACTAATAATACTTCGGTAGTTTACAATTGCGAGCCACTGCGTTAAGTCTATTGATTTTATTAATATAGTTAGAAAAACACATATCGCATAAACACACTGGTATTTCAACATACTCCTTACTTCTTCGGCATGGATTTATGAAACATAGTATGAATAACATTTGCAATACTGTAATACATCAAAAGTATTTTATTAATTATTTTTATTATATAGTAGTAGTATTTTTATTTTATAAATTCAAAAACTGTAGGGCTGTTGCGTTTTCTTACTCTAACATTACCTAAAGTATTCAGGTAATCAGTTGCGCTTATATTAAATAATGATGACTTTTTTTATTGACAGTTTTTTTTTCGAAGTAATTTTTTGAAAGTCAGAACTGTGTTCCACTCAAGCTTGGGAAATATGAGAGAAGTTTTGGATGAATTTTCAGAATTTACATTGGCAATAATACTTAATTCGCTGACAGTGTTTGGTACTCCGCTAGGAGTAATTTATTCTGTTGTTACTTGGTTAGGTATCTTGTGGAGTTGTTTGTATACCTACGTATTGAGATAAAATTGTTGCAAATTTGAAGTAGTTTCTAATATACGTAAGGAATTACTTTTCATTATTGTGTAACATCTATAATAATGGCAGACACTGTTGGTAAGTTTCACTATGTTACTTACACGAATATATATATATATATGGAATTAGGTTTTTTAGATTAGTCACAAAAATTCAGGTGTAGGTATGTATGTACTATTATCCATAATGTAGACTACCTACATTGTTCTTAATTATTTTATTTAAAAAAAATTGTAGTCTTGAGTTACGTTTTCAGAAATTATTTATTTAGTGTTTATTCATTCCATAAGGTAATCGCTATTTTCAATATTGGTAAAAAAAAATTGTAATCCGTAAATCACCAAGTATTTTAAAAATATACATGGACAATTATAGTGTATAAAATATATATCGATAATTATATGTAGAAAAGGTGGTCATCAAGTAAGTTTTTATATTATTTAAACTTTCTTGTACCCCAATTACATATATATATATACATATTTCAAAAAAACATTTCACGTTTTGTTAACTGTACAATGGGCGGCCTTATTGCTATTAGCAGTATCTTCCAGGCAACCTTTGGGTGGATTTTTCAATGGAGTAGAATCAGGGTAGGTTGCTCATTAATTGAGTCTTTAACTCATTTTTTGCAAGCTGTCCAAAATATAGGCCTGAACAGAATTAAGTTTTACTTTTGATAAGTTTAAACAGATAAGAACAATCTATTATTGTTTTTCTACATTTCCTCCTCTGTTTCTCAATTTTTTTTTTGAAAAAGCTCATCTTCTTCCATAGTATTGAAACATTAAAAATTAACTTACCATGGTTGTATTTCAACCACTAGACAATTACTAGTTAAGTAAATTAATTAATTGATATTAACATTTTGTTGTATTAAATTTTCAGTTCTGAAAACAAGTGATTGTAACCAACTGTTCAATGTAAGTAGTGGAGCTATAAGATTCAAAGTGAAGTGTCCATTTCGTATAATTCCAGTTATAGCATTATACTCAAGCAAAATACCATGCGAGGTGTATTATAAGGTATTCCCATTGTGTTTTATCATACTATTTTCCTTTTCTTCTATTGCATTTTAGATAATGTTAGATTTTAGTAAATATTGCAATTTAAATTATCTAAATTTCGCTAAAATGTTAAAAAAGTCTTATTATTTTATACATACATTGTATTATTAAATATAGTAAATCTTACATCAGCGCGACAACATTACACATATCACCTCCACACACATGCATGCATACACGCTTACACATGCAAGTGGAAGGGTTTTATCATTTTTCCCTTATCAAACTGAAATAGCTTAGAATATTATCGGATATGAAATATATATAAGAGTTATTGAGGTATGTATGAATAGTTAGCTCACATAAATCACGAATTGCATGTATCAGGCAACAGCCAAAGCCGAGGTGTGTCGCGCCCCCTTGAGTTAGTTGTCAAAATAAAATCGGCTGAGTGCCTTAAACGCACGTCTTAGTAGTCCGGTGAAGCTGTTAAGACCTTACTTGGTCAATAGCGTAGTCAGTTAGAAAAAAAAACAAATATAGTTATTACTATATTTGTATGCATCTTCATAAATGTTTTTAGGTATTTTCGTATTAAATGCACTACTCTTATCGTTTTTGTTCGGTTACGTTAAACTTGCGAAATAAAGGCAGGGCGAGCAGCAGCGACCGACCAGTGAGCACACTGGTGGTGCACTGGATTGCCTTTAATACATAAGCACCATTTTATATATTACCAACTTGTTGATTTTTAAGTTAAAACAAAACAGTTTCATCTGGATTTGGTTACGATAGGTTAGACTTGCGTAAAAAGATAACATTATTTATAAGAGTGCCTTAAGCTTTTAATAGAAAGTAATGTTTCTTATTTGGTAATTATTTTTAAGTCAACTACGCTATTGACCTAGCAAGGCCTTATCTGCTTGACCGGACTACAACCACACTACATCACCAGTGCCGAAATCCACTTATGTTTTGTGATAAAAATTGTAAGGGACGAAATAACCAACACTGTATAAAAAAATAATATGAGACTGCAAATATCAAATTAGAACTAAACCATACAATTTTAGTTATGGTGGTTGAGTGGCTTGATTGGTGGAGTAACATTTGATGTCCCGAGATGTGAAACCTGGCACATACCAACAAATTTTTCAGACTTCATACACATTTATTAATTTGAATAGGTAACACCATCGACTGATAGTGAAGAAATATGAACCTGAAAAATGTTTATGTAATACCACTTGTATGTGGGGAAATGTAGAAATTTGGGTCTCTCGGAGTTTGAAATCACCGCTATGTCATGGGCTGGTGTGGTGACTATGCCCATACATCTGCCTTTGGGAAGAGGCCTATTGCCCAGTAGTAGGTATCTTACAGGCAGATGGCGAATTCAATTTTAGACATTTTTGTATTATCTCACCATTATGAACTATTAGTATAATTATTTAAGAAATTTGAAATATTTTAGCAAACGCTTTCTGTCTTCATAATTAAATATTTGGTATTCTGCCTAATAGCATGCAGCACTTCCGTCGAATACTGAATATAAAAAAACCTGACAGCAAACTGACACAAAACATACAATAGGCTGAATACCTACGCTAACACTAAATATTTGGAGCATCCCTACTAGAGGTGAAACGGATATGCGGTAACTGGCCTATCCGGCTCAAATACGGCCGAATACCGAATAAGAAACAAGTATCCGGATTTCAAATAAATACGGCATAAAGGCATATTTTTTAACATAAACAACCATGATTTTTTTATAACAGAACAAAAAAAATTAATACTCAAACTGCACTAAGGGCAAATTATGATGTATAAATACCAATTTCTTAAAAAAAAAGTATTTCGCTATATGCACTGAAAGGGCGCTGAAACTCTAGTAAACATATTTCCATAAAGGTGATATTTTATTATTCTGAGAAATGTTTATGTAATACCACTTGTATGTGGGAAAATATAGAAAATTGGGTCTCTCGGAGTTTGAAATCACCACTATGTTTGGGCTGGTGTGGTGAATATGCCCATACATCTGCCATTGGGAAGAGGCCTATTGCCCAGTAGTAGGTATCTTACAGGCAGATGGCGAATTCAATTTTAGACATTTTTGTATTATCTCACCATTATGAGCTATTAGTATAATTATTTAAGAAATTTGAAATATTTTAGCAAACGCTTTCTGTCTTCATAATAAAATATTTGGTATTCTGCCTAATAGCATGCAGCACTTCCGTCGAATACTGAATATAAAAAAACCTGACAGCAAACTGACACAAAACATACAATAGGCTGAATACCTACGCTAACACTAAATATTTGGAGCATCCCTACTAGAGGTGAAACGGATATGCGGTAACTGGCCTATCCGGCTCAAATACGGCCGAATACCGAATAAGAAACAAGTATCCGGATTTCAAATAAATACGGCATAAAGGCATATTTTTTAACATAAACAACCATGATTTTTTTATAACAGAACAAAAAAAATTAATACTCAAACTGCACTAAGGGCAAATTATGATGTATAAATACCAATTTCTTAAAAAAAAAGTATTTCGCTATATGCACTGAAAGGGCGCTGAAACTCTAGTAAACATATTTCCATAAAGGTGATATTTTATTATTGAAAACATTTTTCCTCGGTACCTAACTTTAGATTTATAGAAAAAAACACTTATAAAATTACCACAAACTCAAACAACAACAATACGTTTTTTCATAACCTCTTATGATCGTATTTGCAATCAATCTAAGAAGACAATAAAGCGCTAATGTCACTAATAAACGAAAGTGCCCGAAATCACCCGAGTCCGCCTGATCACTAAGTGATTCACTCGTGTAACGAGTCGCCACTCCACACTATGTTCCGCGGATATTCGGCTATCCGGCTTAAAGATTGGCCGAATATTCGGTATCCAACACGATATCTATCCGTTTCATCTCTCATCTCTGTCTACTTGTTATGTACAGAATGCATGCCATTTCGTTTATGTATGTTAACTTGTGTGGAGTAGATAATCTTGTTATATTTGTTATCAATTAAATAAGGGTATTTCATTTGCTAACTCATCAGTTCTACAGGAAATGAGTAACTTGTTTTAATATAATAACAAACAAGTATGAATGCAATAGAAAATTTCAGGTTTTCATTGGAGAAACAATTAAGATTATAGATCATAATGGACAATGTATTATTACGTTTAACTTGATTCGTTTTAATTTTGAGCAACTCCAAGAATTTTGGATAACTTGGCATGATGGTTCACTTAAGTTAGGTCATGGAGACCAATCGAATCCTCTATTTAAAGTTGATATTGATCCTGAAAAACATATTGGGTATGTGCAGTTTGGAAAAGTGAGTGGACAAATTGACCCTATTGAATGGATTATTGATAGTAAGTAACGATCATTTCTAATGGCTTCGATCAACAATAACTAGATATCGGGTCGGCGCGAAAAATACGTCTCGGTAAAATAAAAGCTCACATTTCAAGTGAGTTTGTTTGAAACACAGCGAATGTAAGCACGTTTCACAATGCCGCAGTGTATTCAAAAGATGCAAAAATAATACCCGAAAAAGTTGAACTTAAAACTGTTTTAGACCTTTTTTTCTCCCTTTCTTAGTAAACAAATAGCTACACATAAGTATATAATAGGTGTTTACCTATGAAATTGCCGTTCTGCAGTACTGGCCATTTCAAATGAAAATAATTTTTGTTTGGCTAAGAATTCAAATTTCAAATTAATTTTATTTTAAAAACATGGAATTATTTTTCCAAAAGTAGTCATTTGTTTATTGATTAGTGTTACATTTCAATCTTTTTTAACCGACTTCAAAAAAAGGAGGAGGTTATCAATTCGTCTGTATTTTTTTTTTTTATGTTTGTTACCTCATAACTTTGGAGTGGGTGAACCGATTTTGATTATTTTTTTTTTATTTGAAAGCTGGTACTTCCAGTGTGGTCCCATTTCAATTTGGTACAGTTCCGACAACGGCATCTAGTGCAAAACCGTATAAGTTATAAATTTGCATTAAGTATGTACACGACAAATAGACGAATAACTCAATATCACGTTAACCGATTTCGATGATTCATTTTTTATTGGAAAGGATGTACTTCAAGGGTAGTTTGATGAGAGTTTGGTTAGGTTCTGATTATGGGATCCGTGACAAAGTAAGTAAACTTTCAAGAAACGAAATTCAAAATTTTCTGTGGAATTCTCATGACCCTACCCGTATGTTAATTCGGGATCGTCATTAATGGGAATTGGTCACTTTTGCACGGATTGTGTTTTAAATTTATTTTGGCAACCATTCTTCCAGATTATTACTGCGATTGTCGAGTAGATAATAATATAAGAGTCTTGTGATAATTTCTATATTCTGACAAGATGATGGGCCCCTTGTTAGGTTCTAGGGAGTTTGTGTGGTATCTCAGAATTCATGCTCCGTGCTATTATTTTTCATCCACTTCACTTATGCACAAGAGCCAAACTATATTACGTAAAATCTCACCAATATTACAAAATATAGGGTCATATAACACAAGATTATGAATAAAATATAAAAATCTCTAGGTGACATGTTGCCAAAGACTACAAGGTTGTGTAATATATTATATCGATATTAATCCATAGCGTCACTACAGGCTGCTTGCTGTCTAAAAGCTATTAGCAGTTGCCGACGGAAGGCGCACCTGTTACTGTCATTTCCTACAGAGAGATTACCTACAAGGCATTAGCTCGGCTTTTACTATAGACGTACGCACAATTATGCGCTTCGGTTAATGGAGGCAAGATGGCGCACGATTCCTTTTATGCTCCACAGCTTAAATTCTATTTTGGTTACGTTTTATTGTTTAAATTATTGCCCTTGTTTTACTATAGTATCCGTGGACTTAATTTTAATTCAGGGTTGTCAACTTCCTTGTTGCAAAATTGCAAATATACAATTATTTAGATGGCTTACAAAAAAATACTAATCATAATAGAGTGTTAATTATGTTGTTTTGTTTTTTATTTTGAAATAAAAGTTTCTGTAAAACATTAATAAAATAAAGCTTTGCGTTTTCAGTTAGTTAAAATATAAGCAGTATTTTGAGTTTTTGGCTGGAACTTATTCTGTTTTATTTGATTCTATATTTACTAATATTGGTGGCACTTTACGTAATATAGTTTGGTTATTGTGCACAAGTAAAGTGATTGGAAAATAATAACCCGGATCACGAATTCTGAGATGCCACAAAAAAATTCTAGAAAGTTCTAACAAAGGGGCCGCCATCTTGTTAGAACATTGAAACGATCACAAGACACATGTAATATTATTACCTCAACAACGACAGTAATAATCTGGAAGATTGGTTGCCAAAAATAAAATTAAAAAATAGTATTTTTCATAATACGTGAAGCGACGATAACTCTCAGCGGTTACTGTGTTCGGACATCGCGTCCATTGCTGTAAGTTCGAAATCTTTCAAATGGACCGGAGTTTTCTATGAAGGAGAACCTCGTTATGATAACATAAAATGATGGTAAGACCAAGCAAGGTCTTAACAGCTTCACCGGACTACTAAGGCGAGCGCTTAAGGCACTCATGTTGATTTTTTTTATCATTAGTTTTTTTTATTGTAGAAGAATTCCACTAGTATATCTGTAATATATTGAACATTAAATTGGTATGCCTCCTATTTTTTTTTAATTACATTTTGTTTAACCATTAACTTGCTAATTCTTTTTGATAAATTAATTATTTTTACAAATTTATTAAATTATAGTATGCTAAGGTTGTAAGTCTTTAGTAAGTGTGCTGAACTTCGACATTTCGGAGTGGGTGAAAATCTCATTCAAAAATTTCATTACACACATAGTTTAGATATAGATGAAGCTAACAAAATCAAGTAGAAAATATATTTTTTAATATGTAGTGTTTTTATGCTTTAGTTAATTTGATTGTAAAAAAATGAGGGGTGCGTTTTACTGTTACTTATAAACAGCCACCTACAAAGTATTTGTTACATTTAATATCAAGTTTTTCACACGTTTTTTTACAATGAAATTAATTATAAGATGAATCCATATTTAAAAATTATTTTCTACTTTTTTGTTTGGTTACCTATAAAAGAGAGTTTTTTTAACTTTGTTTATTTCCCTTTTAGCTTAACATTAACTTCTTTTTTTTCTTTAGCGATAATATATGACGGTACACAACTACACCAATATTACCTAGTTACCGCAATTATTATTGTTCTCTTGTTGCAAAGTTTCCAACAAGTACCCAGATAATAAATATAGGCAGATGAAAGTATTTACTCTAATATTATAAATAGGTAAAGTTTGTGAGGTTGTAAGCGGTAATCTCAGGAACTACTGGTGCGATTTGTAATTTTTTTTTCAGTGATATATAGCTCATTTATCGAAGAGGGTCACATATTATCACGGTAAGACCAATATGAGCGGAGCACCAATGAATGTTTTAAAATCGGGTTTATTTTTTTCTAGAGAACTTCCGCTGCGTGTTAGCGTTAGCCCAAAGTAACTATTTCACGCAAACGGAATCGCGGGCAGATGCTAGTTTAAATAAACATGTTTAATTTATATACATATATACTAGCAGTTCCTGCGGACGTTGTCCTGCTTTAATAATTTTAAAAAAGTCCTAAAAGCCAACCGCAACGCCACCTATCGGGTCTAATTTTGTAAATCTAAACCATTCTCGCATCCACTGGAACACGCACACAAAATTTCATCAAAGTCGGTCCAGCTGTTTAGGAGGAGTTCAGTGACATACACACCTACAGAAGAAATTTATATGTAAAGATGCATCTTTGTAATTTTTTATTTACTCCGTAATTATTACTAACATTTGTCATTTTTATTTAGAATCTCCGGTCAATCTGAACCAAACTAATCATAAGAAAATTACTGGAGGCAATTTACATTGGGTTAAAATGACCATAGATGATCCTTTGCCTGAAGATGCAATGATAGGCGGTTTTCAAAGTGAGCCCTTGTATATAGCTCGAGCAAATCATAATAATTCATTGTGTCCAGGAAAGTTTATGCCATTTAGTAAAAAAGCTTGCATTCCTTGGGGGCATCGAGAACATGCTAAAGAAGAGTTTGAGGTAAATTTTATTATATACAATATTATTTCATTTACCAAGTATTATAAAACTATTTATATTTCAGATTCTCTGTGGTTATGACGCACACTGGGTCAGTACAAGTGCGAATTTTATACCAGAAAATGCTATTGTGGCTGGTTATTCTGAAGTTCGTGAAGAACCATTATACATAGGCAGGGCGATGTATGAAGGTTACTTATTGGTAGGTAAAGTACATACGCTCTATGGATCTTGCTATTTGCCATACAAAGGCAAAGAAGTCGAAATAGGAATTTATGAAATTTTAGTAAAGGGAGATAATTTACAAACAAGAGCAGTGTTTGGACATCAGGATACTTAAAGATGTAATACATCTATCACCGTAACAGCTATCTAAATTACTTGATATTTTGCAAAACTCTCTCTTGGGATCCTATGTCCCCAAACTGTCAGGGCAGAGGGGTCACACCAAAAGCTTCTCCATCTCGATGGCTTGACGCCGCACCTCACTTCAAGTAAGCCCATTTTTCGTACACTCTGCAAGCACCGATCTTCGCCAGGTTTGTCTAGGTCGACCACGTTTCTGCCTACCTCGGGGATTCCAGTCCAATGCCCATTGTCCCTTTGGTCAGTGTGGCCGATCCAGGTCCATTTTCGACGTCGCACTTGATGGTCTATGGGATCCTCATGGCACATTTTCCACAAATTTACATTGCTCATTGTCTCTGGCAAGAAGATTCTCAAGATATGACGTAGACTGCGGTTAACAAAGACTTGGAGCTGGTGTGTGAGATCTATGGTAGCCTTCCATGCCTCACACCCATATGGCTGACGTGACTTGACGTTAGACTTAACTATTTTCAGTTTCTCTCTTCTAGAGAGGTATTTGCCTTGCCATATGGGCCTAAGACACGCGTAAGCGCCCATTTGCTTTGGTTTTGCAAAACTAAAGAACTATAATAATTCCAAGAAAAGGATAGTATTTATAAATAATTGTTACTGGAATTTCTATAAAAATACTAAAATAGGTGTGTTAAATAATTTATTGCTAATATAACATATTCTCATTTTTACATAAGTTTAATAAATAATTATAAATCTAGTTAAATACCAAGATAAATTTTCTCAACTGTTTGTTTTATTATTCTGTAATTTTTTTTATTAAATTTTATACAAAAATGCCATTTTTATTATTTGATAACGAATAATGAGGTCTTACTTATTGTTGTGCTATTCTTTATATTATTGATTTGTTTTTTAATTACAAGTAAAAGGTGTTTCATGTGTTGTTGATTGGAATTAAAAGTTGTATATCCACAAATCGTAACTACATATGTATTTGTAAACCAATAACATATTATTTTACTACCATTAGGCATTAGCAAGAGTCTCTTATGTAGAACTGTTGTCAGAGATATATGTAAATATCTAAAATTGTCATTAAATAAATTACACTATAAAAATGTATCAATATTTTTAAAACATACCATTCTGGGAAAACTCGGGTCAATTGGGCAATGTTTTAAGGTACAATGGTAATAATAATTATCAACCTGATTAATTATACATTTATTGTGAATAATACAAAAACATTCAATGAATAAAAACTCTTAATAAATATTTTAAAATGCTTAAAAAGTCAACATAAAACTGCAAGACACAGAAAGATTAATATGACATCATTTTCAAGTTTCACATTAGTCATTATGAAATTACTCTAAGGTATTAAAAAAACGAAGTAGGGTACTTGTATAATATTCTCCACTATAATTATTATTGTATTGTTCATTTGTGTGTGACTGGATAGTGTTATAATCGTCTACAGTGACGGAAGAGCAACTTGACCACCTTGTACCCAGACCTAAACGAAGCCATTTTTGACTTGATAACGTTTTATAAATCGATGAACGCCGGCTGCACTCACGGAAAAGCATGACTCATTGTCACGTTCCATCTGAGCCGAGCGTGCAAGCAAGAAAGCGGGACAAACGATAGAGAAGCGTGATCGGCTTCTATAGCATCTATCTATATATAGAATCATTCATTCATAAAAGTATGCAATTTTTCATTAATGTTTATGAGTAACATTATCGTCCGTAAACCGAATTTACACATCACCAATTTTTGTTTGTTTGAAGTTAGTTTCCCTCCATACAAGACGTATACTGAGTTTAGTAAGAGAAGAAATATATAGTTGTAGGTATAAATTTTGCACAAAAACACATTCCTTCCTTGTTAGTTTACCACAACAGTGGGAATTCACAGTCACATAAATTCATTTGGATAATCGAATTCATCTTCAACATGTTCATCCTCATAGTGGTCTATACTAACATTATCACTTTCATCATCGGAAGGTGGAGAATACACAACACGACGACCAAAGTTTATATCTATATTCACATTTGACGTTAGTGCTTTTTTGATATTTTGCATGTTCTTATCGGGAATGATCAGGATTTCATAGCTTTCCACTGCTTTTTCTTCATCACCACAAGGTACATAACATACGTTATGTGAAGGTTGAATTTTTCCTGGTATAACTCTTCCGTTATAAAAGGCTCTTCCAACATACAACGTTTCATGGTGCACTTCAGAGTAGCCCGCTTCCATTGCGTTTATTGGTATTTTATCTCTTTGAGTGCGAACCCACATATAATCTAATCCACATAGCACCTACAAAATAAAATACATTTAAACTGCAAACCATTTAACATCAATAGTAGAACAGCATAGACAGAATTTTATAGTTAGATCTACAGAAGGTTAGATTAAGAAGTTTCTATTATACTACTTTGTAATTACGCATTTTAAGTTTTCTACTTTTAGATGTTTTACGTCCATTTGTCAAAAGTAGAGTCCTTCAAGTTTAAATTGAGTTATAGTAACTGTATTAAAATTTCGTTACAAATATAACAATTATTTTCATAAGAAATATGCAAAAACTCCCTAAGGAGTTGTAACAAAATGTTAATAATTGTTGAATTTCAATATAGAATTGTATTTATATTCTTAATAACCTTGGCATCTAAAATAATAATTATGTACTTCTTGGTATTTTAAAATTATAATTTAATATCATTGAAATCATTGTGAAATTTTGATAGAATACTAAATTAATATACCAGGTGAAAGTTTCGAGAGTAGCAATATTTATGAAGGATACTTTGCAGTCGATTCTAGTTCTACATCCATTAAAAAAATAGGTGCTTAATACTTGACCTAATTATCTATAAAAATACAAAAATTATATGCAATTGCATACGCATTTTTCGGGCGAAGTAAAAGTAAAGTATGAAAAAAATGATATGAACAACGACCAACTAACAAATGATAATTTTTCAATGTTTGAAAAACAAAAAGATGTTTATTATCCGTTTTATTATCGAAGGTTATTAAATCCGGGTCGCCGCTCACAGGTTTTATTCAACCTAGGTGTACCAACCTAGTTTGTATCCATACTTTTGAAATTCTTAGAACAAAGCTAAGGTTCTCTTAATTGTTTAATAGTATTTGTTTTGATATTATCATTTTATATGTTAAATGTTACCATGAGGTATCATATCATAGAATACTATCGAGTGTTTAACCTTGCACCTTGTACGATACTAGATGATTGTTCAAGTATGATATAAGCAGAATTTTTAGTTTTTTTTAATTGTTTTTTCTTCGTAAATAAAACTGTTACTCTTTCACTCCTTTTCATCTACTCACAGATATCATAAAAAGGTGCCAAGTATAAAGCTTCTCCATAATGGTCCTTACATATATGGCATGCACTGAAAAGTTTCTTGGTTGAGCTAAAGTAATTTTATAAAACAAACTTACTTCAAATGTGGTCTTTTCATGACTTTGACCACCCCATGGAATATAGCCACAACCTTCAGATGGTACAAAAGCACCAGGTGTCAGTGAACCTCTGTGTTTAGCTCTTATAATATAAAGAATTTCACGATCAAAACCACCAATAACAGCATCATCTGGCAGTTGTGTGTCTCCTGTTACCCATTTCATTTTCCCATTAGATATCACTTTAAGTGTTGGTTGTTTGAACATAGGTGGTACTAAAAATGTAATATTGGAATATCAATGTGGAAATGAAAGTTATTATTAGAGAAGGATAATAAAATAGTTTATAAAAACTACAATAATAGAACTTGAGAAAAAATGTCAGTAATTAAAACAATTAAAAATGTCCAGGAAGTCATTTTTTTTTTTTTATAGTAGCACGGCAAAGTGACTGCACTATGCCTGATGGTAAGCATAGTACAATCCAAAAACAATGGCGACCAACGAGTACATACTGTCCATCGCCGGTCGCCGCTGTCATGCCGGCCTGCGAAAAGCTGGATAAACACAGGCTGATCCCGACACGCGACCCGCAAAAGCAAATCACTATGATGGGCTTTTTCGCCATATACATGGTGGTTGCGACCCAGTCAGGCTGTAAAACCCTACCGCCATGTTTTCGCCATTGCCTCGTTCGTTATTCAGCAGGGTGCACCACGTGCAGGTGAGGTTGGCTTGGATGTCTCAATTCTTAGATGTTATTTGACACCCCTTACACCCCTCCATATTGACTATGGACAGAATAGAAAACTTAAAAGAATGGAATAACTGTTCCTTTTGAATTTTTAAATCAATTATAGTTATCATTATTTGTAAATCCAAATATTTTACATTAGTTTGGTTTTCACATTTATTGGCACACCAAGCAATAATTATATACAATTTATTAATGGATCAGACATAATATGATGAGTTTCATAAGCTCAATTGAAAATATTACATGTACATGTCGCTTCACTACCTGTCTCTGGTCCAACGTAAGTGCAATAGTGTAAGAGCATTCATATTGTTAAAACTAATAACAAGCAGTGAAATTTTCATTCAGTAATAAATTTAAATGTTGTATAAAAACAAAATCTTGATGGAGATGTTAGTTAAATTCCCTATATGCATTTAACACTTACTTAATAACATTGATTTACTAGATAAATAACATTTAGTTTTTAATTTCTTGTAACAATAATATACATAACAATAAAACCCGAAAACGTAAGATATCTCTAAAGCTATGGTTAAAGTATTTTTTTAAATTAAAAATCCTTAAATTTTTCATTGTCACAAAAAATATTGTAAAAACTATAATTTTAAAAACTGTTTAAGGTAATGAGTACTTCATAATGAAATAGTTTTATTTAAATGCCATGACCAAGTGGAAAATGCAGAGATCCGCTTGATCTTATGCGTTATTTCTACTTCATCATCATCAGCCTGTAAGAGACTGACTGCAGAGCCATAAGCCTCTTCACAAAGGGAGGTATGGGCGTAATCACCACGCCAGCCCACGATGTATTGGCGATTTCAAACTCTGAGAAATCCACAATTCTGTATTTTTCCCACATACAGTACTATAAGAACGTTTCTCAGGTTCAGGTTTCCTCACAATGTTTTCCTTCACCGTCAGCCGATAGTGTTACCAATTTAAATTAGTAAATGTATGTGTATTCCAAAAAATTCATTGGTACACGCCGGAGTTTGAACCTGCGGACATCAAAATTATATTCCACCGGTCAAACCACTAGGCCACCACAACTTTAATTTCTACTTAAACACTATAAAATGATTGTACACATTATTTTGCTGTTGATTATCCATTATTAGTTATTATTATTGTACATAATCCAGCACTATTATTTCATTTTGCACACAAACAATAACCATTGTAAAAATAAACCAAGTATAAAAATGAGACCAAATTGCTCACTCTACGAGTTGCAGTCCTTTTCTAAGCTTTTTGGTTGCTCTGAGCTGTAAGTAGAGCCTTGTGTGAATACAGTCAAGAGGTAATACAAAAGAAAGTTTAATAATTATTATAGGAATTTGCAGAAATCTATCATTAAATATTATATAGTGGTTGTTACTTTACACTTCAACCTGGAATTGATTGACCACTACTACATCTTACTGTAACAAAAAGCGTGTTTTTTAATATAATAGTAAAAAGAATTAAAACCCTGTTCCTTGGTTGAATGTGACTAGTAGTGGTCAATCAATTCCAAGTGGAAGTGCAAAGTAATGTTCACTATAATATTTGTTTGTATTTATTTATCATGAAGTTGTCTAGATGTTATCATCATATATATTAATACATGAAGCCTAAACTTTGTACCCCTTTTTAAAGGAATTGCATGAAGGGATGAACATGATACTTGGCATTGTTAAAGTTTATGAGGAGAAGTGCAGAAAGCTATTTATTTTATATAAAATGCATTAGAAGTACATTAAATTAATTCAAATATGCATTACTCACACTACTGCTTCAATTTTACACAACATATACACACATGTAAATAAAAAAGACATTTTGACATCTGTCAATAAAGGACTTCAAAAAAGGTTGTGAAGGAGGTTGCTATGCTCGACTATATGTATTGTTTTACTCTTACCTTCCAATTCCCCTTTTTCATTCTACATTCAACAATGATATTATAACATTAAAAACTTTAAAAAACCAATGAACTATGGTCGAATATCGACCACTGGGCGCCCACTAGTACAAGTAAAGACCCATATTTATTTACATGTGGATATAGCAACAATCAACAACAATAACAATAAAAAATAGTAAACTAAACTGAACACCTAAAACTCTTTATCACATAGAAACTTAACTTACACTTACATATATTTAATCAATTGTAAAATACTTACATTCAATTCTCCAGTGTACAGGAGGCCCATTTTCGAAGACCGAAAATGTGACATATTTTAAATCTTGTAATTTACTCATATATTGGAGTAATGGTTTTTTTCTTTCACCTTTTCCCAGACTTACAAAAGTATCTGACCATGATATCCAGAATCTATTGTAGACATGTTGGTTTAAGATATTTGAATCTTTTATTGTTATAAAGTCATTATCAAACTTTTTTATGGAAGTACGGTCACCGTCACCTATTATAACCTGAAAATAGAGCCAGGATTTTAGGCTATATACAAAAAAAGAGAACTAAATTATTAAGAAATTACAATACTTAGGTAGCAATTGACATGTCTATGTATGAAACGAGTATGTGTATGAACATATCAGTAATTTGATAATGAAAATGTTACTTCTAAATCTTATAACCATCATAGCTATTGTTTTAGCCTCAACAGTTTGTTTATATTGACACTCTATTAGAAATATATTATGGTGAGGGTCCAGAAAGCATAAACATATATTTATAATGTGTATAATTTAAACTTTAAATGTTTAACACTCTGTTAAAAAAAAAGGAATTAAATATGGCTGAACTAGCCACATAAATATGGGAAGACTATTTGTAGTATTTGTATTGGTAGAGGATTACCTATGATTCAATGATTGAAATTATAGTTTTGTATGTAAATTAAATTTTCCATATAATGTTAAATAATGCATATTCTTTACAAATGAAACCTGTGAAATAATTATTTCTGCCCCAATGTGGAACTATCGGGGACAATATCATGTACAGGTTTAAAGAAATGGAATTCAAGAAGTATAACACTTGCAAGTGGTACATTTGGGCATGTCATATTGCAGAGTCAGCATTTTCAAACAGAGTGACAAGGTACCTGACTGGATCTCTAATACCATAGACCTGGTGTGGTAAACCGCTCATAGTGACTCTATTCTAGTTTCAGGAAAAGTAATTAGATTGCACTGTGTTTCTTGCCAGGTACAGTCTGATCACCTTACAATTAACCGCACACATTTAAAAGAAATGGTCATTGACAGTCTCGCTTTACGGCCGATTCCTCCCGTGAACGCAATGTTTGCGGAATGAGCTCATTACTGAGGTTTTTCCATGAGACTATAGTTTTGATTTCTTTAACAAGGTAACAAGTTTCTAAAGGATCAGTAATTAATTCAGTATGCAAGCGTCCGTAAACTGTGTTAACCGCATATTATTAAATGGATCGTATAAATGTTTTTAATTTGGTATAAAGAAAAAAATCGAATAGTTCTAATTACGCACAGAAAAACTAAATTTATGTGTTAAAAACAATCATATATTATTAAAAACTTACCCAAATAAGGCATTGGGAACCAGGTTTGTTAGCTAAACCCACCGCAGCGGCACCATTACTCTTAACATCGAAATTAATACAGCTACTTGTTATTTTATAAAAAATGTTCTTATGTTTTTGCCATGTAGTAAATTCTGAAAGTACATTATGCTTTATTATTAAACTCTATGTGTAACATACTATACATACTTCAATAATTATTAGTAATTATTCATAAAATACGATTATAAATATTTATACACACCAACAATGTCACCCATGATTGATTGATTACGCATCAAGGTTGCTAGTTAAACCAGTAGATTTTATACTATCTGTTCTAATAATTATACAAAAATAAATCTTCTATTTTATTTTTGCCAATCAATCTTCTACTAGACTATTACTGCCATGGTCAAGTGAGTAACGATATTACAAGTTTCTTAATATAATATCAATGAACTAACAAAATGGTGGCCATCTTGTTAGAACTTTCCTGGAAGTTTTTGTGGCAAGTCAGAATCCATGCTCCGTGGTATTATTTACGTGGCATTCCAAGATCCTGCCGAACACTAAAAAAATAAATATATTATCATATGTCAACTTTAGAAGTAATGGTAAATAGAAAATACATTAAAGTTGAATATGAAAAAAAAGAAGAAGAAACAACAGAGATGGCGAGCTGAGATCAATTAATCGAATAAACAATTTTTAAACAAAGAAAAATCGATTATTTTAATCAATATTAAACGAACGAACTGATCCAATTAATCTATCTTTGACATTATACAATTGTGATTCTTTTTTTTTATTTATATAGTCAATCAATAGCGTAGTCAGTTCGAGAAAGAAAATGGGACAATTTTTCACCTAATTAAACATAAATACGGTAGATGGCTGTTATCTCATTTATTTTTTCTAGTTCACTTCTTTATAATATTTTATACACTTCTACAGTTGCATACATGCCATGTGAAAACAAGCTTGAATCATGACATAGGAAATTATAACATTTTTGAAGTTAATTATACAATCTGGCAACTCACTTAGACAAGGATTATATATCTACAGCTAACAATAATATAACAAAATATCATAAGGTTATTTTTTCACTGTAATATCACAGGCGATATATCACGATCAGTTTTATATTATACACTATACTTATTTCCACCATATCGTTAAAACCTCTATTCTAAAAAAACTCAGTGACTAAAATTACCGTTTTTATGGGATCTTGGAATGTGATGTAGTGATTTTTATATTTTATTAATAATCTTGTGTTATTTGGCTATACATTTTGTATTATTAATAGTGTTTTATTTATTACTAACGGGCCCGCCGGACGTTGTTCCGTCCTGATATTAAAAAAAAAACCTTGACAAATTATATACCTAAATGTTCCTCATTAATCACTTGATCTACTCAACGTTTAAAATTTATTGAACGTTGACGTTTGACTCTTTATGATGATGCTGAATGCTGATGATGCTGATGAAGAAAAAATAAATCTATACTTAGAATTTTCTTGAGGTGTCTACCAACCTATTTTTCAGAGTATAAAGTTTAAAAAAATAGTGCGTGGAGTCCCTTCGCGCGGAAGAAGTGAAACTTCGTAATGTGGAAATGAAAATAGTAAGCGGTAGAAAATGATTTTTAGTGAAATAATTAATATTGTTTCTTTAAGACTTTTCTTATCTTATATAGCATCTTTTAATGATAATTTTCGAGTAGAGAAATATCCAAATCTATAATATTTACAATGGGATTATGATAACTAAAGTAAGACATGAAATGTTTGATTATTTTTCTCGCTCCGCCTGTTTCTATTCCTCCTCTCCAGCAGCGTTGAATGTTTAACGCAACAGTGCTTTCATACTCCCTCCATGGTAGCGTTAAACGTTTAACGAAACCTTGTTTGAAGTCGCATTAGAAGTTTCACTTCAATAGTGCGTGGAGTCCTTCCGCGCGGAAGAAGTGAAACCTCATAATGTGGAAATAAAAATAGGAAGGGATAAAAATTGATTTTAGTAAAATCATATTGTTTCTTTTTAAGTCAAACTTTATTAACATTGCTTACAATTCACAATTGTTCGAATCTTTTAATTATCATTTTCGAGTGGGGAAATATCCAAATCGATAACATTTACAATGGCATTATGATAACTAAAGTAAGATACGAAATGTTTGATTATTTTTCTCGCTCTGTCTCTTTCTATTCCCCCTCCTCAGGAGCATTGAATGTTTAACGCAACAGTGCTTTCATACCCCCTCCATGGCAGCGTTAAGCGTTTAACGCAACCTTGTAGGAAGTCGCATTAGAAGTTTCACTTCAAAAATAGACAATTTTTTTGGCCTACCCTAGTAGTCGTAATGAGAGATCATTCTTTCAGTGATATTTGGTTAACTTTGGTGTAAACTTCAATATAGGTGGCCTATTTTTTTAGATTATCATCTTTTAGGCGCATTTAGGCAAAATGATGAGTGACTTTGTACGATGCCAGCGCACACCAACACCTAAAAGAGACACCATGAAGTTGGTTGGTCATTGTCTGACAAGTTCTCGTGAGAACTGATAGCTATATTCAAGGTAGTTATTCAAATATATACGAATCTATAATATGTATTTTATATCAGTGGGGATAAAAAATACATGTATATTCATTCATACATAAGTGTGTTTTTGTGTATGATTTTAAATTATATTTGGTAGTTTTTTATGTAATAAACATTTTTAAGTGGGTTTATAGATATGAGGTTAACTATCGGTATGTAGTCTTTGTATTTATTAAATACTAACTTCTGCCCGCGACTTCGTCCGCTTTATTTTTTTTTTATTTTTCTCGAACTGACTACGCTATTGACCTGGCAGGGTCTTCACAGCTTCACCGGACTACTAAGGTTGGCGCTTAAGACACTCAACCGATTTGGGTTTTAGGTAACATACACGAGGGTGCACGCACACCTCGGCTTGGGCTGTTACCTGGAAAAAGTCGCGTCTGACCTAGCTAACTATTCTAAGCTATTCATACATATATACATTTGTGAACCATACAATCGAAATTGCATGATTCACAAATGAATACGTGTATAACGGACTTCGTCCGCGTGGATTAGTTACTTTGGACTAACGCCAATAATACCCAGCGAAAGCTCTCCAAAGGAATAAACAACCGATTTTAAAACATTTTTATTGTTGCTCCGCTGTTACCGGTCTTAGCGTGTTGATATACAGCCTATAGCTTTTCTCGATAAATGAGCGAACACTGATTAATTTAATTTTTGAATTAAAATAATTTTTCTAATCTGACTAGTAATTCCTGAGATAAACGCGTTCAACCAAACAAACAAACCCTCCAGCTTTATAATATTACTCTTCTCTCGTACTTACCTCAAGCTGTCATTCAAATTACACTACATTACAATAACTTCTCATAGAGTAGGCCGATTGTAATTAAACATAGACTAAGTTATTGTCGAGGATATGCTTTATGATTTTCTTGATGAGGTTTTATTGTGAACACAGTACTTTAGCAGTTATGCAGGTTCATACAAACAGACAGGCAGACAGATATTTCTAAAAAATATTTTAGTACTTATTCCTAGATACCTGGAACTATTTTTTTCACGACAATCGAAAATGTACAGACACGTCAGATTTACCTTCTTATTATATGTATAGAAGAGGATATGGATATGTTTTTGTAAATTATTACATAAATAAGTTTATTCTACTTGTTTTTGATGTCTTACTTGATTCTGTATACAGAAAATTATATAGAATAGAGTACTAAATAAAAAATAATTTAGAAGCCATTTAAAGTTAATTATATTTTTTAATTAAAAGGTTATTAATCGCATTTTGTGTCTTTTTTAAGTTGAAAAAGTATAATTTCTTACATGCGTACAATAATTACATACATACGTTTTCTAAAACCATTACTATAACAAATTGACTAAACATAGATTTATTTAAACCTCTTCATCTTCGTCAGTGTAGTAATAATTTTCACTAGCCAAATCACTTTCATTATCTGAATACGACCAAGATATATGAGATGGAACATGTGCTATACCAATATTATGGGTTGTTATCACTTTTTCTTTATTTTGTTTACTTCTATTAGGTGTTATTAGAATTTCATAATTCTCTATTGCTCTCAATTCTTTACCCCAATGTATATAACAGACTTTATGTGATGCTGCAACTTTTCCTGGTATAACACTTCCATTATAAAAGGCTCTTCCTATATATAAAGGTTCACGTAGAACTTCCGAGTAACCAGCTTCAACAGCCTCAGTTGGTATTATATCTAGTTTAGTTGGAACCCATGTGTAATCGAATCCACAAAGTACCTATAAAAAAGCCACAACAAATCTTTTTTAGTTTAAATAGCGGAAATGCCTTATTTGCGAACTACCTTTTATTTGAAAATCATTCTTGTTATCAAGATTCAATGTGAACCCGCAAAAGACTTTATTGAGCTTGTCATTGTAGTGTATTTCTTCATATATATATTTGTGTTAATTTATTATAATGTTATACTATAGATTTAATATAGCGTATAGATCAGTAATAGATTGACTAAAGTGAGGCCATTAACATGATTACATCAATATGCCCAAAATAGTGCTGAACTTTAATATCAATATATATTGTAGGGTTTTTATGTCACCAACTGCAAATATCTATTTGTCTATTGTCTAAATGTCTATTTTGTTATAAATATGTATCAAACTTTCATCAATAAGAAACCTGAAACTTACTAAAGGACAAATTATTCTGCTATAATATTGACAGAAGAACTCCGAATTACAATATCTTCTTTCTTACATTAGTTACATCTAGCTATTACAAACGTAGACACGTGAATCACGTTTACAAAACACCAAAATATCATTTGAATCAGTATATTTTGGAAAGATAAGTGGAACTTGTTTTGTTCACAAATGAGATTAGCCCGATAAAGTGTGTACGAGAATACTTTCGTTTTTATATCTCGCTCTATAGTACGCGTATATTATACTTTTTCTATTTAGAATTGCCAATCTATACGTTAGTATATATCCAATTTATGACATATTTAAAAATAAGTCTACCAAATTCTCGTCAATTTAGTTTTTATTTTGATTGCGTATTATTATACGCAATTCCTATTGGAAATCATATAAAAAATCTTCTAGATATATTACCAAAAATGATTTACATTTTGGATTTTTGAAGTAAAACTTCTTTACGCGACTAAGAGGTAACTGAAGGACAATGCAACGGAAGTCCATTACGGCAGTATGGTGTCACGTTTCTGTACCATCCAGTTTTTAAATCATTTTGATTTTGTCAATAAATAGTTCATAAACAAGTCGATCAATTTTTTTTTAAATAAAACATATTTAATTGAATAATAATAAAAATCATACAATAGAATTAATTATGTATATATGGGCGCGCGACGATGCTGCCAGCTGGTTTCAACGTAAGTAAGTAACTAATTGTATCAATGCTTCATTATAGTGCCATCTACCAGCTAATTCGGAACTTAAATAACACTGGAATTATTATTAGCAACGTTCTTTTATAAACTAAAAGTTTTACTTCAATCGCGTGTGACAATTACACACACTCATTTTTCTTCATTTGGTCACATCTATAATACCAAGGAACCCGAAGATTCTCTGACCTTTAAAACTACAATTTGACAATAAGAGGCCACCGTTTCCATAAATGTGTTCACAGTTAAGGTTAAGTTTAACATAGATATCACTTACGTGGTAGATTTTATTTATACCAAACTGTTAACCATTCAATATACTTTACGAATTAAAGAATGGCAATAAATCTTAAAGTAGTACTCTATTATTTAAGTTTACTTGCAAGTTTATTCTCTACTATCTTCTGCCCGCGACTTCGTCCACGTGAAATAGTTATTTTGGCCTAACGATAACACGCAGCGGAAGCTCTCAAAAGGAAAAAAAAACGATTTTGAAACATTCTTCATTGTTGCTTCGCTCTCATCCGCAAGATGATATATAACAGATATCTAACACTGAAAGAATTTTTCTAATCAGACCAGTAGTTCCTGAGAATAGAGCGTTCAACCAAACAAACCCCCAGCTTTATAATATTAAGTATAGATTTCTCTTACTAAATCCACAAAATTACATGATTATAGTTATCTCTGTTATAAAAATTGTGTAGGTAATATTAAAATTCAAACTTATCTAGTATTTTCAGAACACACATTAAATTCTCAACAATGTTGTTAACAGTGTTATGTAAATGTTTTGAAGATCTTTACCTCGTAGTTCGTCTTTATGTGACTTTGACTTCCCCATGTAATATAAGCACATTTTTCTGACGGTAAAAATGCACCAGGTGTCAGTGAACCTCTGTGTTTAGCTCTTATAATGTAAAGGAACTCTTTATCAAAACCACCAATAACAGCATCATTTGGTAGTTTCGTGTCACCTGCTACCCATTTTAGTGTCCCATAAGATATTGCTTTAAGTGGTGGTTGTTTGAACATAGGTGGTACTAAAATATAATAATGGAATGTTATTTGTGCAATTTAATTCTAATATTAAGATCAAGAAATTGTTTTTGTTTGTTTGTTTTTGTTACTTACATTCAAATCTCCAGTGAACAGGAGGCCCGTTGTCAACAACAGAAAATGTCACATACTTTAAATCTGGTAATTTATTCTTGTATTGGAGCAACGGTTTTTTTACCGTACTATTTCCCAAAGCCACAAAATTTCCTGTCCATGAAATCCAGAATCTATTGTATTGTTGTCTGTTCATGATATTAGGGTACGTTAACGTTACATGATCATCATCACCATTTTTTATGGAAGTACGATCACCATCACCAATAATAACCTGAAAATTAGGTTTGACTTTCACATACATATATGTACTAAGAATGTGTGATATGTAGGTAGTAGGTACTAGAAGCAAAAGCACCTCATTTATGATCTAGTAGTAAAATATATGACAAACATTTGGAAAGTTGCTGTTATTTAGCTTAATTTGTATTTATTCTGCGTTGGATTTAATTTGCTAAATTTATATCATGCTTGCCTGACAATAATATCTGACAGTCAGTTACGTGCAAATATGAGTTAAATTCAGGTACGTTAAGATTCATTACTGTTGGTAGAATGTCATCGTATGATGGTAAAGCTAAGCATACAAAAAAAAACAATAACGTTAAGATGTGTCAATTGACACTGTTAGAAGAGTCCGTGTGAGTAAAATTGAGTGTAACTCCCAACACTGTTAGACTTTACTGTTTTAATAGGCCTGAAATTACACTTCATGGAAAATTATTTAATTTGCAGTCGATCTGTTTAGCCGTCATTATTATTATATTTAGTGTTATTGTTAATTGCTACATATAGCAGTCTGTTATAACCCGTCATTATGGGAGTGATAAAAATGTAATCATGACATAGATATATTAAAATGTCATTGTATAACTAATTGGAAATTTGGAAGGGTTATTTAATACTCAAATGTCAGATACAGTAAGATTATTGAATTGAATAAATTTTAAACTATTAGTAACTCATCAATTTTATGTACTGATAAAAATATTTTTATTCTATATATGCTCACCAAAATGTCGTATTGAGAACTAGGCTCCTTAGCTAACCCAACAGCGGCAGGGCCACTACTCTTAACCTCGAAATTAATACCATTACTTGTTATTTCGTAAAAAATATTCTTATGGCGTTGCCATGTTGTAAATTCTGAAAATAAAAGTTATCATAAACGTACAATTTTATAAAATAATGAATCGTATTAAAATACCAATTTAAATAATTCCAACAACTGTAGTCAATACTTTTGACATATCAATGTACAATATGAGTAATAATAACTACAATAAACACGTACCAATGATGTCACCCATGATACTTTTAAATAATCTTCCGGTGCAATGTTATTTACTTGAATTTAATTTTTTCTAATCTATATTCAGAGCAGTCAAAATGTTTGGCGAGGGCGTTTAGTTATAGCCTATAATACTTATTATACTCTTTGGTTATAGCAAGCGCACTGAAGATAACTCTACCATCGAAGAGGAAAATCATTTACGTCTAAATAATATACCTACCTACTATTTCGTGATACTCGATCAGGGTTACTGTATTGAAATACAATAATAGGGAAAATAAAACACACTTGTTTTTAATAATCTATTCTTTAAAATGTCCACTCTTATTTTTGAGTGGTTTTGTTTTAATTCTTGTAATGAACATCAACTTGACAATAAAATCATAAATAAAAATGTTATATAATACGTACCTATATTCTTAGTAGTCTGTGTGTAATACGTGCGCGCAGTGTGTTACAAGAGCCGATTTTGCGACATGTACCTATGGTTTATTTGTCTATTTGATGGGTCAAGTTATAGCCCCGTAACATTTTATAGGTAAGAGCTTGGTTGTAGTATTCCCGAAAGGAAGAATGAATAAGTTTTGGATAATGTAACATTGAAGATCATTCACAATTAATTCTCTTGTGTATGTGATATAGCTGTATAATGTTTCCTGTCCATTATGTGTGTATTATCGGGTTCCAGACTATGTAATACAGATAACTCCTAGAAACAGTGTCTTGAACGCATCTGCGTCAGCCAGAACGTGAGGGATCGTGCTTTCGGTTTCGCAGGGTGCATATGTAGACGATTCTCCTTTCCAGGTCAAAAGGTGTCACTAAGGACATTCGCGCTAGTTTATAATAGGGTATGATATTATAGTGTCTCACATCCTCTTATAACATTCAAGGTTACTGCTCAAGAGGATTGTTTCTTGATTAAACGCTGCTTTAGTTAGATCCTTCATACCTTAGTATGGCAACCACATCATAAAGTTTTTATCAATATTAAAGTAGATTCCAGAGCATCAGGACGGCTTGCGTTTTGCAAGTGGAATTTTTCGAAGTCAATAATTAGAGGTGATGGAGTAGATGGGAGCGTAAACTTCACTATGCAATTAATATCGAGCCTATATTCAATACCGATCACCGAAATGTCTATAAATATGTGCCAACACAACGAATAAATATATAGTGTTTGCGTAAATCCACTTCCTGATTGTAGCTTTGGCTACTATAAAAAAAAAGTCCGGTGAAGCTGTAAAGGCATTGCAAGACCAATAGCGTAGTCAGGCAGAGAAAAAAAATGAAGAAAATTAATTTGTTTTTAATTTGTTACTTATATTGAAACCAGATAACAGCACGGTCGCGCGCCTTTATATACATAATTAATTATATTGTATGGTTTTTATTATTATTCAATTTAATATTAGTTATTACTTTTTTTTCAAAAAATTTTGATCTACATGTTTATAAACTATTTATTGACAAAATCAAATATATATAAAAACCGATTGGTACAGATACGTGACGCCATATTGCCGTAACGGACGTCCGTTGCATTGTCGTCCAGTTACCTCCTAATTAAAGAAGTTTTACTTCAAAAATTCTTCCCGTGTTGTAGTCCGGTGAAGCTGTTAAGACCTTGCTTGGTCAATAGCGTAAGTCAGTTCGAAAAAAAAAAAAAACTTCCTGTGTTGTGGTACGGCGCGCCGACCCCAAAGATTGGCGCGGCGCATATCTCTAATCCTGTATACAACAAGTAAAATAACAAGAAGAAACAAATAAAACATTTGTATTTATAATTGTTACACCATCACACCACAGAGTAACAGCCAAGTTGCGGTATAATTCACCGTTTACTTGTAACCATTGCGACACATCGGCCATGAAGTATCACGCGACATGAGGCGACAAGTACGGGGAATTTGACTCTCGTCACCACCCTGGGATCGTGAGGCTCACCTCGTACATTGAATCGGAGTTGAAGGCACTATTCGTTCAGACTTCGAGCGGTAGTCATATCTCTTAGGTTAGGTTCTAGATTAGGTTGCACTGTCGGTTCTTTTTTTTTCGAACTGACTATGCTATTGACTTAGCAAGGTCTTAACAGCTTCACCGGACTACATCTCGGTTCAGACTTTGAACCGTAGTGACATCTCTTAGATTTAGTTATGGTGCTATTATAGTTAATACTTCGTACAATAGTTACCTTGTAGTGTTAAAGTTAATATAAGTAAAAGTGTACTCTTTTGATATTAAATATTTCTTATTAAAAGTGCATTTTATTCAATCTCGCGGATGCGCCCCATATAATTTAATAGTTAACATTTATAATGCAAACAAATAAAACGAATACATACCGACAGTGAACCTCAAATTTAAAACCTACTTTAAAATTTTTATAATATAAAAAAAACGCTTTTTTTACAAATACTCATAATAAATTGGCAAATCAAATATAATTTATACGATTTAGGTCTTAAGAAAGCGCTTATGAACGTCAAAACTACCACCGCGCCACGCTGGTTCGAAAAACGACCCAGTCATCAATAATAACCGGCGAGAAATTCGATCGGGTTAATCTTTTCACCATGAATATATTTGAAGTGAGACTTGTAATGCGACTTCTAACAAGGTTGCGTTAAACGTTTAACGCTACCATGGAGGGGGTATGAAAGCACTGTTGCGTTAAACGTTCAACGCTCCTGGGGAAGGGGAATAGAAAGAGACAGAGCGAAAAAAAAAACAAAAATTTCGTATCTTACTTTAGTTAACATAATCTCATTGTAAATGTTATACATTAGGATATTTCTCCACTCGAAGATGATAATTAAAAGATGCGATCAATTGTGAATTGTATGTAATGTTAATAAAGTTTGTCTTAACGAAATTTCCACCCATCCATTTTCATTTCCACATTACGAACTTCTTCCGCGCGGAGGGACTCCACACACAATTTGTTTAATGTTATCATATTCTTCTATTCGAACATATAATAAAAATGAAGTATCTGTATGTATCAAAATAACAACATTTTACTGGCTGGATATGAAAGTATATAATGCAACTTATAACTAAAAACCAGCGTTTAAATTTTTTTTCGTTGTCTGTCTGTTCCGGGTAATCTCCGAAACGATTTTCTCTGGGAGATAGTTGAAATTATAGGGAGTAAATAGGCCATTTTATTTTAGACTAGCTGTTACTCGCGACTTTATCCGCAGTGGAATCTCCAAAACGGTTGGACTGATTTTCAAGGGAGTTATGCTGACAGATAGCTGACCTCATAAGGAATAACTTAGGCTATTTTATATTAAGAGTTACCCGTGATTTCGCTAGGAGTGGAAACTCCAAAACGGTTGGTCAAATTGTCGGCCAATTTATTTTAATTGCCACCCTCGTATGTACATAGCTCAGTATCGATAGCAACGTCTAATACTAAACACATATAGTGAGTTAAGATTCCAAATTTGTTGTTGATAGCAAATTAATGTTAGTATTTGCATATTTAATGTACACATTAAATATTACAGTAGTGTGTGTCATACTCTCCTAGTTTTGCCATAATGTTATCATTCTCTACCATATATCATTCAAAATCACACACAAATAGATATGTATATTTTTGTATGAATATATATTATCTCCACTGATATAAAACACGTGTTGCATATTCATATATATTTGAATAATAATTATTATTATCATAATTATAGTTATCATTATAATTATTATGATAATATCATTATGATAATTATAATTATCAGTTCTCACAAAAACTTGACAGCAAATTGCCAACTAACTTGATGGTGTGGACAATCATGTATGATTGCATCTTAATCAACATTTTGTGATTAAATAAAAAATAAAAATCTTATTTATTTATTTATTTGAGACACTAATGAGATTCACACTACGGATGAATAAAACTAGATCCTTTATATCAGTTGGAGCCGCTCATCACACTGGTTGAATCCAGAAAAACCGGCCAAATTCTGTCCCAAGCGGAAATTGATTCGGTGATAGGTACTGGCGAGTGTTGAGTGTTTGGTCAACTTGGGCTGGTGTCCTATACTATAGCTTCCTGAGAATTGGCCAAACGATTACGGTAGATCTGTATTTTCAACATTTGCAAACTATTGTGGAAAAATTAGCACAGTTAAAAATGCATGTTTAGTAAATATATATCTTGGTTTAACTCCGTGACCTTAACCAGCGCTGAGTTTTTCTGGACATACGATGCTATAAAGGTTACTAAGAATAGATCAATATTTTTGCAATCTTCGGTTAACTTTACTATAGATAGCGTATTTTTTCTTTGAAAAATCATTCATATATGAAATGGATGAAACTTAGATTAATACAAACAAACCGACATTAAACATCATCCTCGTTATTGTAGTAATTTTCTCTAATAAGATTACGTCCGCCAAATGAATTCAAACGAGGTAGAAGGCTTATAGGAAATTGTACATTAATATTATCAGCTCTTGTTACTTTCTTTACATTTACTTTATTTTTAAGAGGTGTTGTTAGAATTTCATAATCCTGTACTGCTTTTTCTTCTGTACCATAATGTATATAACAGACTTTATGTGATCGTGAAACTTTTCCCGGTATAAGACTACCATTATAAACAGCTCTTCCTATATATAATGGTTCGTGTAGATTTTCCGAGTAACCGGCTTCAAAAGCTTCAGTTGGTATTATATCTCGTTTAGTTGGAGTCCATATATAATCTAATCCACAAAGTATCTGTAAAAAAGTAATATGCAGTAACAAATCGTTTTAGTTTCAATAGTGGAAATGCTTTATTTTTCTGAATATCAGAACTACCTTTGCGTAAAAAATCATTTATGTTATCGATATAATATGCGAGCCAAGAAAAGAGATTATAGGGCTTCTTATTATAGTTTTACAGAACCTCGATAAAGTAAAAAACCTCTATAATTTCAAAAATAATCTGCTGTTTTCTTCCCAACAGAGCCCAAAATTTCTATTACTTAAAATACGCATACTCACCCTCTATAACTTACATTAATAAAATAATTTGATTATTAGGCCTCAGTTACTTAAAGACTACAGTTTCAACGAGCTCTATAACATAAACTGTCTGCCAATGAGTCATTTGGAATGAATGTATAAAACAAAAAGTTTCTCGAAATTTATTAGTAGTGTTTACAAGTTAGATTGTAAACCTATTGTTTATTTGAAAAATTTGTTTATCCCTAAAAGCTGTATTTGCGGTGGTTAAGACAGCGGCTTACTTGGATCATTAGTTGTTGATCATTGACCAGAAAACTGTGCTGTATGATAAAAATAATAATAAATTAAAAGCGATAAAAGCGGCAGTCTCTATTTATCATAGACAAAAAAAAACCGCGAACGTTTAAAACATAAGATGATTTTTTCTTTTTTTTAATCACAGACTTTTTTCAGTAGACTAAACTTGATATAAAGTTTTATATTTATGTGTATGTATTCTATTTTACCACTTCTTCTGACACATTCAGGTAAAAAAAGGAACTGTTTATTAACTCTCTAACATAAACCCTTGATAAATTAAAAACTCTATAACTTAAAATATTTCGTGTCTCTCTTGGTTTTTAACTTAACAAAGTTCTACTGTATTATTATATTGAAATAAAATTATTCGTTATATTTTTTTAGGGTAAATGCAGTAGAACAGCCTTGCATTTATCATACCATAGATTTAATATAGCGTATAGAGCAGCAAACGGTTGACTAAAGTGAGACCATTAACAGAGTTACACTAATATGTCTGAAATAGTGCTTAACCATGCACCCGATAAACTCTTATATCGATATAATAATAACAATGTATATTTCTTATACACATATATATATATAAATATTATACATGTTATTTGTATATTATTGCAGTGTTTTCTTATAACCAAAACAATGCAAGTAGTTCAAAGTTAAAGATAGAATTACAAATAAACATGTTTCTTTGTTATGTTCATCCAAGTAAAATTGATTATACTTTGAAACATTACATTTTGGTAATAAAATTAGGCAGATAAAGGACGTAATTGTATACGTGAATGTTGACATTCTTCTAGCTAGCTCTATAATACTCGTATACTTTTTCTATTTAGAATTGTCAATCTATACGCCAATCCAATCCAATCCAATTTGAACGTATCCATGATGACAAAAAAGATTGAAATGCGATGAAAATGTAACACTAATCAATAAACAAATGACTACTTCTGGAAAAAGAATTCCATGTTAGTAAAATAAAATTAATTTGAAATTAGAATTCTTAGCAAAACAAAAATTATTTTGATTTGAAATGGCCAGTACTGCAGAACGGCAATTTCATAGGTAAAGACCTAATATTTACTCTACGAGTCTGATACAAAAATCCATCCATATCAAGATCCATTAACAAAGTGTACCAAATTTTCAATTAATTCTGAAATATTTTTTAGGTTTGTTTACACCTAGAATACCTAGAAACCCTTTTTCACTTTTAAACCTGTAATTTGACAATAAGACATTAAAACAATGATTAACTTTATTCAGTTGGACTCACACAAAAAGAACAATAGGGTTTGCCAAAATTTGTTTTTTTAATACACAAGTATTTTTTGGTCACATTTTTTGGTTCTTCCAGGCAACATTTTCATCCCTATAATGATCCTATCCTATAATAACTTTTAGACAATAAAACTGCATTTACATGATTTTTGAACTTATGCTTGAATTTGTCTAGGTAATAGGTCTAGGAAGCTATTATACCACTTTTACCGGAAGACATTTATTATATCTGGTGGGCTTTCGGCGCTCTCACTGACCGAACGAAAAGCAATAATGTAAGCACTGTTACTTCACGTCAGTGTTCCTGTGAGAGGGTGGTACTACCCCGGCCGAGCCGACCCATTCATGCTGAAACCAGTAATAGCTTCAGCGTGGCTCTAACACCTACTCTTATATGGTTACTTACACTGCATGTCACCCTACTTATTATGTGTGCATTAGCACATCTGAATTAAAATTATATTTATAAAATACTTGGATAGTCAGTCGCGTTCAAGCAATCAGTTAGGTTGCACAATAACCATTGTAAAACATTACATAAAATAATAGTGGCCTAACAAACAACTTTATTCCCACAAATGGGCACCCCAAAAACATGTAAGGCCAGGACTTGCTCCTTACCACTACAAATGTATTGAATAAATGTATTGCAAAATCTTACCTCGAATTCATTCTTTTTATGACTATGACCTCCCCATGGAATATAAGCACATTTTTCCGAAGGTACAAATGCACCAGGTGTCAGTGAACCACTATGTTTAGCTCTTATAATGTAAAGAAATTCACTATTGTAACCACCAATAACAGCATCATTTGGTGGTTTTGTGTCGCCTGCTACCCATTTGAGTTTCCCATTAGATATTTCTCTAAGTGGTGGTTGTTTGAACATAGGTGGTACTAAAATAGAATAATAGAATAGAAATAAGAATAAAAGAATTGAAATAGAATATACAGTATGAATTTATAATTAATCTGCTTCTCAGTTATAGTAAATAGTCAAAACATAAGACGTTTGTGTTACCATTTTTAATTTTCTAATACTGCCCCTAGATGCTTCCATTAATGTTCAATGTTTGCGTTTTCCGAAAATAAAAAGGAAATTAATTTTTAAAGGTGGAGTGGTCGCGAAAGAAAGACAGTCACGGTTATTGTGTTGCACTTTGTAGATATGTAGAAACAGAGATTTTCAACATACTACAAATAATGAAGATACCATACAACAACACAATTACAAAGAGCGTTTAAAAAAAATAGGCATGAAAGCTTCTGGTCTTTAATAGGAGAGTATGCAGGAAAAAACTACAAAATTTGATTTGTTGACCAAAAAATTCTTAACATCCAAGAAAGTTATAGCTAAATAAAAGGTGTATGCCCACAACAGTGAAGAAGCGACCGAGAGTGTTTCGAGGGTCCAGCGAGCGTTTTATCCTTTGTTATAGCCTGGTTTGGCTTGGATTCTCATATTCAGGCTTAACTGAGCTGTTATTCTGTGAAAAAGGTGTAAAAACTAGTGCTGTTATGTATCAAAATACCCAACAAATATAATTGAACATCTTTTTCAAACTCAATATTACAAAACAGACACTGGATATTCCACCAGGATTTTAATCCAGCTTATAATGTACACAAAATACGATGACCGCCCGTGGAATTGACTTCAAAGGGCATGAAGACTGACCCTATTCTAGTCCAGATTTAAACCCACTGGATTACAAGATATAGCAACATTTGAAGGAGAAAGTCTGCACTAAACCTCATCAGAACTTGAAGTATCTCCAGGCATTTATGGTTAAAATAGTGGCAAAAATAGATATCAATATGGTGCGTGCTGCATTCGATGACTGGCCACATTGATTAAGGGCAAGTATTAACAATGAGTGAGTAAATTTTAAATAATTGTATTGTACATTTAATTACCTTTCATTTCATATATAATTTTGAAACAATTATCAAATATTGTATATTAATTACTTTCAAAATTTTGACAGAATTTATGACTAGACTAGGTATAAATAAAGTTTTAAATATGTGAAAACAATGATATAACAATCAGGAACAAAAATAAAATAAATATGAAATTTCTTCACAAAGAAATAAAGTTGTTAATTGACTTGCTTAGCTAACCTCAAAATTTTCTCTGCTCATCACCATTTTCATATTATTAATTAGAATCATACTTGCAATTCAGTCTTGGGCGTTACATAAATTTTTAAACTAATTCTGCTTGACAAGGTATTATTTAACTTACTTATTGTAAAAAGTAACTTCAACAATTTCTTGTAATACACCAAAAGAAATATAAACAAAAATAGTTCAACCCTATTCATGAGATGGTTTATGTGGGTAGAATGATGTTAGTTACTCTTTCATGTAAAAACTACTTAATATACTTTCATGAAACAGTAGTGTATAATTTTATATTAAACATATTTGAGTTATTAGAAATACCAATTAGTGTCAAGTAAGTTTTAAAAAACCCTGTGATCTGAGAACTGTCTCAGTATGTGCTGCATAACCGATTAGATTTACAAGGAGATAATGTTTGGTTTTATCACATAAAAAGATAAACAAAGTTGCAAGGGGCTGTTGATTGTATTATAAATTAAAATTAATACTTACACTCAAATCTCCAATGGACAGGAGGCCCATTGTCAACAACAGAAAATGTCACATACTTTAAATCTAGTAATTTACTCTTGCATTGGAGCAATGGTTCATTTACAGTACTATTTCCCAAAGCCACAAAATTTCCTGTCCATGATAACCAGAATCTATTGTATTGTTGTCTGTTAATGATATTTGGGTACATCAACGTTACAAAATCATTACCACAACTTTTTATGGAAGCACGATCACCATCACCAATAATAACCTGAAAATTGAGATTGACTTTTACATAATTTAATTTTTTTTTCAAAGCTGGAACCTAATCTGTTAAAGAATACTAACCAAAACTTAGGCAACAGTATTATTAATAGTGATCTACTTATAAATATGTATTAGATTATGTGATATGTAGGTAGTACTAGAAGTAATAGCGTCTGAAAGTGTCATTGTATAACTAATTGGAAGCGTTATTTAATATTTTCTGATTAAATTGCGTAAGTTTTAAAATATTCGTGAGTCATTCAATTTTATGTACTGATAAAAATAGATATAGGCTCACCAAAATATCGCATTGAGATTCAGGATCGTTAGCTAACCCCACAGCGGCAGGGCCACTACTCATAACATCGAAATTGATACTATTAGTTGTTATTTTGTAAAAAATATTCTTGTGATTTTGCCATGTCGTAAATTCTGAAAATAAAAGTTGTCATACAGGTACAATTTTATAAAAATAGCCATTAGTTTTATATTACCAATAAAAAATTCACTTTAGTCATTACAATTTAACAAATTTAACAAATTACATATATAGAAAGTGAGTTATGATAACTTTATAATAAACACGTACCAATGATGTCACCCATGACACTTCTTTTTAAAAATCTTCTGCAATGATATTATAATTAAAATATCATTGATCTTCTGCTGTAAATCTATTTACTCGAATTGATTATCTTTTTGGTTTGAAGTTGACATATAATTGACACCAAGATGTAAACAACAACTGTTTTCCTATTCTATACAGAAGATGTGGGTACTTTGAACAACTGGTTTTTTTTTTCGTTATGACCTCTATCTATGTATGCAATTTGGCCAATGTCAAGTGTGATAAATACACGTTTTAAACTTAATTGCAAAATATTCAGTGTAACAACTGGATTTAAATATTAACTTTTTGACCACTCTGAATATAGCTGTATATGCGTTTGCCTATAACATGGTCAATAATTTAATACAAAATGTTATTCTATTATAGCTTACGAGGCCCAACCTAACTTTAGGTCGATTACGAACTAATGTACTAAAAATAGGGGCAAGTAGATTTATTGGCGGGATTTTGGTTTGTCATGTAGTGGATTTTATATTTTATTCGTAATCATGTGTTATTTGACTCTACATTTTATAAAATTGGCGGTGTTTTACGTAATACAATTCGGTTATTGTACATAAGTGAAGTGAATGGAAAATAATACCAATAAGAATCAATTGCACAATGTATATATCCTCGTAAGGCTCAACCTAAATTTAGGTCAATATAAATTACGACCCAATGTACTAAAAATAGGTGCAAGTAACACCTCAGCGGCTAGTAGCGGCTCAGAATTTAAATTTAATTAAAATGTCTTTAAAAGAAATCCTTTTCACTAAACTATTTTAAGTGGTATTTGTTATACCTAAAGTTAACAATTCCATAGTTAAATTTAAATTTAAAATTAGAGATGCATTCAAGGCTAATAATTTTTTAATGCTAGATTTAAACTGGCGGCTTTATTTAAACAAAAAAATAGGTTCAAATATCATGCCATAACTTAGGGTCGCTGCGCCGTAATTAATTGATTTTAAAAACTGTGTGGGGCCGTAGTGATTACATAGTTTTGTCATTATATTAGGTCGTTGGGCCTTACGAGGTTAAGAATCTAAAAGTAGTATTTGTTTTAGATATAATCATAACTAAATTTGTGTTCTGCGTATCTATTACCAGAGCAGTCAAAAAGTTCGGAGCGGGCTTTTAATTATAGCAAGCGATATAGATTTTATCACTTAATAGGTGCATTTAATACACGAGTACCGAAAATCATTAGTGTAAATAATATTTAGCTATACCCGATTATGGTTACGAACCGTATCGAAAAACAGCGAAACGGAGTATACAACACATATTTTTTAATAAATTACTTTTTAAAATGAACAATCATATTTTCGAGTGGTTTTGTGGTCTTATAATGAACATCAGCTTGACAATAAAATCATTAATGAAGATGTAAGTTACATTCGTTCATACGTAACATACTTTTAGAGGGTTGTGTGTAATACCTTCGTAGTTTATTTTATTGTATTATTCAATTGTCTAAAATATTGTAAAGATTCGTGCTGGTCAATAAGTATATATGCCATATGGAAAGTGAATCCGATGTTCGCAGATTCGAACCTTGGCATGTACCAAGGAATTTATCGGAATTCGCTTACATTTACTAATTCAAATTGGTAACACTATCAGCTGATGGTGAAGGAAACCTTTTTGTGGAATCCCAAATCGGAGATATGTTCTTGTAGTACCGCTGTATGTGGATAAGAATAGACCTGTGGATATCTACCTCTTGGGTTGAGGTGGCGATTACGTTTATATCTTCAGGATGAGGCCAATGACCTTGCACTGGGTCTCTTACAGGCTGATGTTTGTATAAAGACTAAAATAATATATCGCATTGATTGACGTATATTGTAGGTGTGGCAGCAATAAATTGTAGGTATGGTGCAAATAGCCATTCGAAACTATTCATCAAAGCAAGACAATTAAAGCATAATACGTATTCTAATATACTGAATCAAGCGCCTCGAAATCTCTCTATAGAGATGCTCCAAATCGAGAAAAGCAAATTAATTTGTTTTAATTTATAGGTTATTGTTTGACCGTAACTTCGTCTGATGGTCTGTAATCTCTTCTCTTTCTTCCGTGGTCTGTAATAGTGCTGGAAATGATCATTTTATAAAATTACAACTTAAGCATACTTTTAGAGGGTTGTGTGTAATACCTTCGTAGTTTATTTTATTGTATTATTCAATTGTCTAAAATATTGTAAAGATTCGTGCTGGTCAATAAGTATATATGCCATATGGAAAGTGAATCCGATGTTCGCAGATTCGAACCTTGGCATGTACCAAGGAATTTATCGGAATTCGCTTACATTTACTAATTCAAATTGGTAACACTATCAGCTGATGATGAAGGAAACCTTTTTGTGGATATGTTTCGGAGATATGTTCTTGTACTACCGCTGTATGTGGATAAGCATAGAACTGTGGATGTCTACCTCTTGGGTTGAGGTGGCGATTACGTTTATATCTTCAGGATGAGGCCAATGACCTTGCACTGGGTATCTTACAGGCTGATGTTTGTATAAAGACTAAAATAATATATCGCATTGATTGACGTATATTGTAGGTGTGGCAGCAATAAATTGTAGGTATGGTGCAAATAGCCATTCGAAACTATTCATCAAAGCAAGACAATTAAAGCATAATACGTATTCTAATATACTGAATCAAGCGCCTCGAAATCTCTCTATAGAGATGCTCCAAATCGAGAAAAGCAAATTAATTTGTTTTAATTTATAGGTTATTGTTTGACCGTAACTTCGTCTGATGGTCTGTAATCTCTTCTCTTTCTTCCGTGGTCTGTAATAGTGCTGGAAATGATCATTTTATAAAATTACAACTTAAGACATGTGAATTTTTTGATTGGCTCTTTGAGAAAGTTTTCACAGTTGAAATGAAACATTAGATTAATCGTAACCACTTTATTAATATCATTTAACAAATAAAAAAGCTGGGTCACGATTTGTATATATAACAAGTAGCCATTAAAATATAATAAGTGGGTAAATATGTGCAAATAACAATAATTTAGGCACAATGTGTTTTTATTTATCAGCTTAATTGCGAATACAACGTACAGTATGTAAGCAGCTATTCGCTTTAATATTTTTCCAAATTCTGAGATTCAATTCTGGTGCGGATCTAGATAAAATTACTACACTGCATCTTTGGTGTGACGTATTATGATATATCTAACGTGATCCTGCTACGTATTTAGTGAGACTCTAGATCCAGATGTGGGCACACCGATTTAAGACAAGAGTACTTCGTATTCGGGGAAACCCATTTCTTGGCCTGCGAATGAGATGTAGCAGACTCCGTGGGATTGCTGCACTTTTCCGGTTGTGATGCTGCCTTCGTGGCGAACGCGTCCCACGTACAGGGGCTCGCCGTCTTCAGTCTCTCCGCCGGGGAATGCTCCTGGTGGTACGTTTGCTCCGCTCGTAGGCACCCAGTTGTTAGGACCGCCTACAAGGATCTGTAAAGGAATGTGACGGTTAGATTAACGTGAACCATTTAGTAATGTTGCTTGAGGTATAGAAATCGGTGTTAAATAGGATATGCTATAGCTATATTTTAACGGAAAAAAATTAAGATTTCCGAATCGTCTGCTGTCAGATTGGCATTATTAGTATACTAGCCTCTGCCCGTGACTTCGTTCCCGTGGAATAGTTAGTTTGGGCGAACACTAACACGCAGCGGAAGCTCTCAAGAGGAAAAAAACCCCAATTTTGAAATATTCTTCATTGGTGCTCCGCTCCTATTGGTCTTAGCGTATATATAGCCTATAACTTTCCTCGATAAATCAGGTATATAAGACTGAAATATTTTTTCAAATCGGACCAGTAGTTCCCGAGATTAACCCCTACAACTTCACAAACTTTACCTCTTTATAATTGTGTGTCAAATTGTATACATTTTCCTATGTTCTTTTCGTCCACTTTTAATTCAATACTGAACGAACAAAGTCCGGAATTTTTTCGATTATGCTTTCTTGGGAATGTACAAACAATAAATTTACATAGAGGTGAATTATAACCCTTGATTTCGTATAGACAGTTATTTATAGACAATGTTTATAGCGACTATTTTTACTATAATTTTACATAAGTAATAACGTGTGTCAGGTTGTAGATTACAGCGTCAAGAAAAAAACAACAACTTTTGTCTACGGAAATTTTGTTATATATTTAACTAGCGGGCCCGGCAGACGTTGTCCCGCCCTGATAACATAAAAAAACCTTGACAAATTATATACTACAACCTGCCTCATGAATCGCTTTATCTACCGGTGAAAACCGCATTAAAAACCTGTTCAGTAGTTTCTTAAGTTTATCGCGAACAGACAGCCAGACAGACGCGGTAGGGGACTCTATTTTATAATATGTAATGATAAATGTTATATATTCAATCACATCATATCTATCATCTATCATCTCATATCTATCATCTATTTAAAAATACATTTGGCTACTTAGCACAAAACTAGCATAAAAATAAATAATACATCGTACACATTAACATCTGTTAATATCAGCACCTCCAGATATCAGTATTATTATCATTTTTTTGTCACTTTTTACAAAAATATACATTTATTTCTAATTTACGAGTACACTATTCTTAATCCAAATTTATAGAAAAAAACACCAACTTTTGTCTACGGAAATTTTGTTATATATTTAACTAGCGGGCCCGGCAGACGTTGTCCCGCCCTGATAACATAAAAAAACCTTGATAAATTACTACAACATGCCTTATGAATCGCTTTATCTACCGGTGAAAACCGCATTAAAAACCTGTTCAGTAGTTTCTTAAGTTTATCGCGAACAGACAAGCAGACAGACGCGGTAGGATACTTTATTTTATAATATGTAATAATAAATGTTATATATTCAATCACACTTAAGAACGAGGGTATAAATAAAACTTCTATTTTAAAATACATTTGGGTACTTAGCACATAACTAGCATAAAAATATATAATACATCTTTCGGATTATTGCATTGTCATTGACCTTTGACAGGTGTGCAAAGTTTGAATTAAATCTGATCGTTCAAAGTAGGACAAAATCGAGCTCAAAGGGGTCGGTAACAAACATACATACATACAGGTGAAGCTAATAAAAGCGTGTTAATTAATAGCTGTTGGTAGCAGATAAATTAGTTATTGATTATATAGATTAATTTTAACTAATCTCTTGTCTATTACGTCTTAGCTTTTAATCATATGTAAATATATCGTGGCTAAGCTCTTAATATTGTATGTATTGTATAATTCCAACCTAAGACTACTCACTACAGTGCAGACGAGCCCTAAAGTATGTCCTAGCATAATGCTATTATTATCAAATACTAGGCTATTAACTGATTCTAAGCAAAATTTACCTGATACTCTGCTTTGCCGTGTTCAAGTCCACCCCATGGTACGTAGGCACATCCGTGCGATGGTACCAATTTTCCTGGCAGAGTTGCTCCTTGGTGCTGCGCTCTGGCCACGTACAACGGTTCTCCGGAACAATCTTGCCCTCCAACCACTGCGCCTGGTGGGACTTGACCGCCTGAAGCGTCTGCCCAAATGCCGGCACCGCCCGCAGGGTGCGACTGAACACCGGGGTAACCAGGTGGTGTGCTGTAGAGTGGAGCGGCCACCGGAGCAGACGGTTGCACTATATATTATAATAAATTATTACTATTGCGGTCATATTTATTTTTAAATTAGCATTCTGATAAGAAAAAAGAACGAAATATTACATGCAGTTTAGGAAATATTGTGATTAATGAACTAATCATGCATATTAAAGAATAGTATTGAATTGAATTCTGCCATCTAAATAAAAAAAATAGTTCCTTACATCCTAATTGGATGTACTTAGTAAAATTTTCTTAATAACCAATAAATCTAAGTTAACTAATATAAGATAAACTGTATATTAAGTACAACGGCTATTAAATCGGTTATATAAAAAGTAATAATATACAATATTACTTATATAGATTTTTATTAAGATGGCAATACAACTGAAATAACATGCCAATTTCTGTGCAGACCCAAATATTGCTATTAAGTTAGGGTATAAAATATGTTAATTAAGTAAGTATTTAATATCAGAAAGAAAATTGAATATAACAAGCTAAATTAAGTCCCACCAGGTTTATGAATAAACTAATAACGGCCCGCGACTTTATAAACATAAAACAAAATATAAAACATTAAAAAAACCCAGAACCTTGGTGGCAGCTTTCTATTCCTTATTTATTAAGAATCGGACCAGTACTACCAGGGATTAACTCTTACCAACATCACCAGAAACTTTGTCTCTTTATATTGGTAAAGATTTTGCAGAATTCTAATAAAAGAATACCTAAAAGCTACAAAATACGAGCAATAAAATAATATATTCACTAATACATAATTTTAGTTACCTAAGGAATAAAAAGTCGTTTTATATATACAAAAAGTGCCCAGGAAACAAAACATAAGAAAGCTAAATCACAAAATGTACCCAACATACCACAAACATTTAATGAATCCCGGTGCTGAAAATGCCGATTCCTCATTAGACCCAAGTTTGGTAAACATTCATTCATACACACACGTTTACGACATACAATTTTATTAGTAAGTTACGAATAATATCCAATGCAAATATTTCTCGAATAAACATAATATCAATATAATAAACACTGCAATATTTGCAGGTGGAATTTAGCAATTAACGCAAAAAGCAAAACAGGTATCATTCAGTGATAGATAGACACTCAACGTGGCCGCGCGCCGGTTTTGGAGAAATGAGAAATCCTCCATTGGCCTTGCGAACCCCAGCCAGTGCGCACACCGAAATGCGTAACGGGAAAAGGTGCTGGATCCACCCACTCCATAATAACAGCTCCGGACGATCTGTCACGCACCAGCAGCCTTCCGCATCTCCATTCAATTAATATCTTTTTGAATTCATTGACATTCATGAGACCAGGCGTTGGAATCGTCACCTACGAAATTTCAAGTTACGGTATACTATACGGTGGATTATATCGAATAGTTAACACCAAAACATACGATGACAAAGCTACCTTGTCTGGTTTTTGTCTGCAGTATCTTATGACCGATTGGGTATTCTCCCAGCCGCCAAGGATAATTTCATACATAGGGTCCACTTCCGCCGGAGCAGTGGTAAGACAAACGTGACAGTTATGTGGACCGCGGAAATCGAATTCCAGTAGGCCTGCGGCTGCAGGTCCGAATTTATATTCTAACTTGTCCGGAGTATCGAATTCAGGTCCATCTGCACCGATAATCGTGGATAAATGTAGAATTGTTGGGTACATTTTGTTTAGTTTCGGTCAAGACTCACCTTCGATTTTCCAAGAGCCGGTAGCACCCCAACCGGTGCATACGCCCACGAAGTTGATGGGGAAGGGTTCAGGGTCAGACCATGCTATGAATGGGATCTGTTCACCCTCACGACCAGCAGATATAATGCCGCTATCCCAACGAACCCAGAAACCACGGAATTCACCAGCATTCAAGATTGAAGGAGTTTCCGTTTCAACTTTCTCAGGTTTGGTCTTGTTTCGCCTGATGACGCTTTTCGAGTTGCCCCAACCTCCAATCATAATCTAGAAAAATCGATTATTTTTTATAGCTAATTGTTTACATTTTTTAAATATGAATCCTTTCCTTCTTTTAGTATATCTATTTGTTTACGTATTGTACGATTAGGCATGACAATAGCAAGAGAAAGTTCAATAAATCAGATGAAAGCAAAACTTATAATCCGGATATAAGAGCGATATTGAAACAGCTATAGTCTAGAGTGAGTTTTACAATTCGTCTGAACTTTATGTAGAATAAAAGGCGAGGTGAAACTTGTAGGTAGATATAATGGTAGGGAATTTTATATTGTTGGTTCTTCAAGTTACGACCTTTAAATTGAAAATCGTCCCCCTTATACTTATTCACGTGTTCTGGTAGAACTGGTGAGGACCAGTTCTTTTTCTAAGCTTAGCGTGTGAATTTTCAAGTACGTCGTCGCTCTCTATCAAGTGATGATTAAATCAAAAAGTAATTACTGAAACTTATATTATCTAACTTGACTTTATATTGTAAAGTTACAGAAATACGACTTTCATAAGGTTATATATAAATTGGTAATTACCTCGTACATAGGTTCGGATTCCTGAGGGCCCATGGTGAGTGCAATGTGCGCATCGTTGGCAGCTCTCACCTTGAACTGCACAGAACCACTCGATACTGGAAAGAATTGGTATTGGAGATTGTCCGGTGTAGCTACATCTGCGAAATATGAAATTATTATAAATTATTTATGTAACTAACATTTTCTTTGTTAGATACTTATTTTGTAGTTCATTGTGGTATATCTAAAATACATAGGAATTTGGTCACCTTAATTGATTTATTCTCCTTATAGTTTATTATTCGATTCACGATTTTCCTCAATTCCTAAAGTGTTTTTACAAAACGTATTATAGCATACCATGCGCAGTACGTTTACCATTTCAAGTAGGTTTCCTAACAGTTCATCTAAATATAGTCAGTTTTATTTAGTATGCGAGAAAGGAACGAAATGTCTGCCTCCCACTACTTCATGCCTGTATTTTAAAGACATAACAATTATGAACACGATCCGATTGACTCTATAAGCTGGCATGAGACTATCTAATCTATATATTAACCGGTAGTGCATTACAAGAATTTTAAAGGTGACACTTTAATCACAAACTGAGATCTAATTTAGATGATTCTAGAAGGGAGTTCGCCTTTTCCATGTCCAGACTAAGGATACCTCACTCAATAACAAATAAAACGATAGAAATATACTAAACATAAAATTGATTATTCCTCTGCGAGCTAAAGTGGACAGATTCGATGATGTCATCCTATCAAAGCGTAGTAGGGGCCTTCAATCTACTTTTGTACAAACACCTACTACATAATATTCTTTAGTTGGTATTGTTTATGTAGATACACAAAACAATTGGTATTTTCTGTTTCTTGTTTTATAAACACTGTTGTAATTTTTTTGGAATATAATTATATTAATCGCTGTAGTTATATCCATCCGGAAACTGAAAATTATAATGTCTAAAATACCTAAGAAATGATGGCGTGTGTTAGATATAATTATACAATAAAGTAAATTTTCAAAAAAAAGTATTAACCGACTTCAATATCAATCAAAAACCCGTAAGGCACTAAAAAGCGGAAAATAAATAGTTTATCAAATTAACCAAATTAAATAAAACATATGAATATGTGTGCTACCTAGAGATGTACTGGATGTCGGTGCCAACCAAACCGAACAAAAATAGTCGAATTGATAACCTCCTCCTTTTTTTGAAGTCGGTTAAAAATTAGTACGTATATACAAATATATACGACAGTCGAGTAATTTAGAAAATGTGATAACTCGTATTTACATATTCTAACATTATCAGTCAATTACTTTCTATTGTCACAGAGAATTGTGACAACTAAATACTTTTATATGAGACAAAAATATATTTAGTAGGTATTGTTTTGTAATATATATGCACATTATTTTTATAAATCTCACCAACTACATTTATGTTTTAATCCACATAAATGTTTATGGAAAACTTGATTTATTACAGATTACTATTTACCATAATATCTTTATTGCTTAATTTCATGTAATAATAGGTTTAGGAGTTAATATAGATTCTGCCTACCCCTTTGAAATACTATACTTTCTTGATGAAAGGTATCTAATGTCTTTCCAGGATTTCAAACTATCCCCATACTAAATTTCATCTAAATCGCTTCAGCGGTTTAAACATGAAAAGATGAGAGACAGACAAACAAACAGACAGGGTTACTATCACGCTTATAATTTTAATATGAATAATAAGATTATTAAAAGTAACAAGTTACTTAGCAATTACGCTTACACGGTATATACCTATATATTGTTTTGAATTATTTCAGTTAAACAACATTTATTGAATGCTGCTTTATCATTTAAATACATCGGTACATTATGCCTTGTTAATACTAAACTAAGGTCTAGGCCGATTAACCCAATTAGAAACAATTTGACTCATTGACCTTACCGACTTAATGGTTGTAAATAGGCCCCATTCAGAGAAATGACTTTATAGGCTTAAATAAAATTGTTGACGAATATTTAATGCCAAGATAGTGTAATTACATTATCAATACAGAATTAAAGGAAACTAGCTTTGGTTAGCGGCTTGGCTCGTGTTGTAAAATCGACTACCTAATGACTTTATAGGCTTAAATAAAATTATTGGTTGACGAATATTTAATGCCAAGATAGTGTAATTACATTATCAATACAGAATTAAAGGAAACTAGCTTTGGTTAGCGGCTTGGCTCGTGTTGTAAAATCGACTACCTAAGCGTTCGCCTTAGTAGTCCGGTGAAAGCAATGCAAGGCGAATAACGTAGTCAGTTTAAAAAAAATCGCTTGAGTTAATGTAGATTTCACGTATCCGTTGGGAAAAGTATTTTATTGTATTATCAACTGTTGGGAAGCATGGGAAGTCAAATATAGAAACGTCCAATTTTTAATTAAGTCCTTGGTATGGGTAAAATCAATAGTTAGCATGTTATACTAGGTGTATGCGTACATTTACTTACATTTTATTTATATAAAATTGGTGTGTGTTGTATCTGAACATGGATAATATCTACAGAATATCAATTTTGCTGTAAATTGGATATTTATTACAAAAATATAATAAAAACATGTAATAGTATCTTATTAACAAACGTATATGAAACCGCAGTCATAGCTACTGTAATATAAAAACCATAGTAGGTTATATAAATAATCTATCACATACATATAAATAACGGCGAGTGATATTATTCTAAGCATCTAAAATATATGTATTTAATGCTAATAATTCAAAAAGACAAATTAATATGTTATTACATAGTATTTTCAAGGTCTTAGAAGCGGCTGTGGTCATTCGGATATTTATAATGGAAATAATGTAGTATCAAATATTGGTACGCGTGTTTTGGTATTTCTAAATTTATCATGATAATAATTCAAAAAGACAAATTAATATGTTATTACATAGTATTTTCAAGGTCTTAGAAGCGGCTGTGGTCATTCGGGTATTTATAATGGAAATAATGTAGTATCAGATACTCGTACGCGCTTGGTATTTTTTAATTTATCATTATCTTTCTTTAATTAGTTGTCAAGCTCGATGAAGACAACTGTAACGAAACCTATATCACATATTTTAAACGAAGATAACACCGAGTATCCTAACAATGGTTGTTGATACTGACAAATTTATTACTCTAACGAATATTATAAACGCGAGTGTTTCGCGCATTAGCTACTGAACCGATCATTGTCAAATTTTCCATACACGTTGTAAGGGGTACAGAAAATGACGTAGGGTACCTACTATTAATCCAGAAAAAATATAATGTACCCGTGGGACAGACCAAATCTATATCATGGTGGTAGAGCCACGCTGAAACTATTACTGCTATTAGCATGAATGGGTCGGCTCGCTCGGGGTAGTACCACCCACTCATAGAAAACCGACGTGAAGTAACAGTGCTTGCATTGTTGCGTTTCGTTCGGTCAGTGAGAGCGCCGGAGGCACACCTCCCCTCCCCTCTCCTCTCTCCTCTCCCACTCCCTCCCCTAACCCTTCCCTCCAAACAGGGTGGCAACGCACTTGCGACTCCTCTGGTGTTGTTAATGTCCATGGACGGTGGTGATCACTTAACATCAGGTGACCCAACTATTCGTTTGCCAGCTATGACATAAAAAAAAAATTACGAGAGGAAATCTGTGAGTAAACAAGTTGTAATCCGTTGAAGTTGTAAAGGCCTGTCAGGCTAATAGCGTATTCAGTTCGAAAAAGAAGTGAGTAAAAACTATACAAACGAAAAAAAATGTTACTATAGATGATTATGATTCAGTCTTAGTTAGGTTCTGAAGGTATTAGTGAATTATTTTCAATTAAAGTTGAATAAACATTATTTGCAAAGCTATACAAACGCAAAAAAAAAATTGTTACTATAGATGATTATGATTCAGTAGTTTCTGAAGGTATTAGTGAATTATTTTCAATTAAAGTTGAATAAACATTATTTTCTTACTTCAGTGATAATTTATTCGTGGCATTAACCTACGTTCTTTTATCTTATCTGCAATACTATTTTAATAATACAAATATCAAATGCCCATAATCGTGGAATTAACAATACGAGTTTGTTAAAAAAACAGGTGTACTGTCTAATGTTTTTCTGTGCTTAAAAATATAAATAAACGTCTAACGAAATTCCAAAGCAAGGTTAGTTCAAAAGAAAGGTGAACGACCACATTCAGTAATAAACAAGTTATAAATTTAGACACAAGCTCAGTCAAGTGTAGAATATCAGATTCCAGAAACATTATACCTATGCAATAACTGAATGCGGTAAACTGGAGAAAAATTAAAAAATATATTGTTAATAGTAAGTAGGTAGGTAGATAAAGAGCATTGTAGGACGAAGGGTACGCTTGGTGATGTCATTCTATGAAACAATGTTACCCATCTTGAATAAATAAAAATAGTATTGAAGTACTTTATAAAAACCGGTATTTATCCTCATTTAATAGTATGTAGGATTAAGTAATTCTATATCGTTCACAAACTAGATGTTACGTTATATCATAAGAAGAAAATATTGATTCGTAATACTTTTCACTATGCGGCATCACCACGCCCGGTATTTGGCCTTGCGCCAAAAAAAAGCCGGTACGCAATTTTACAGTACCGGCTTGTCAACCGTAATGTTATTTTCTTAAAATCTAGATTTAGATTTGTATAAAAAATGTTCTATAACAACCTAATCTTCCACATCAAGGAATTTATATCGCGATAAAATAATTATATAGTTTTAAATGTAGGTAATTATTTTTACGAAACTGTATTACAATTGTATTATTCGGTACTCACCCAAGTAATTGGCCATGATTGATATATTTCAATCTATTCACAGGAGATAACTGGTACGTTTACTCCGTACGACTTCTATTTCAATACTGGAAGCAGTGATGCAAGGCAGCCGCGACTACAGTCTGACTCGAGCGACCTCGACGCGACGCGCCCGACCCAACTGCTACGTAATCCAAGATGATGTCATACTATACTTTGAAGAAAATTAAGTTTTTCTCTACAAGCTATACGACTTTTATAGTAGTAACGTTACTTAGAACATTTCGTTTATGAATTACCGTTGAGCATAATCATGTAAATACATTAGTATGTAAATTAGTATAAATTACTATTGTATGTTGGTAGATTTAATTTTATATATAACTAGCTGACCCGTGCCTACTTCGTTGGGCGTTAAACATTTATAAAAAAACTACTTTTTGTGGCTTAAATATAAAAGTTAGACATATGCTATCGGCGACTTTTTTGTAGGCATTATCGAGCTCTACAACTTCTCTATAGAACTCGATCATATATCCAGCGTTCGTAAGAAATGTTTTCGTTCGAACGTTTTTTCTCCGACTTACTTTGCAAATCCGACTTCTACAAAAAAAGTCTTTTTATTTTTCGGGTTTATATATAGCCTATGATACTCACAAATAACGTGGCATTATATAAATAAAAGAATTTTCAAAATCGCTTCTGTAGATTCATATATTACCCCCTACAACCTCACAAACTTTACCTATTTATAAAATGAGTATAGGGATATTAATATTTTTATTTTATTAATATAATTATGCTATACATAACTGACGTGTATTAATCACAAATAGGTATTTATTAGTATATTAAGGATAAATACCAGATATATTTCGCGTAACAATTTAAATGTACGTTTTACAACGCAGTCGCGACCTGTGAACTGAGATAGCTAGTTACCTACAATATATCAATTTGCCTCAACGTGGACACAATAGAAGTAATCTTTCCTTGTTATATAGGCTCTAGGTAACCTTCAGAAGACCTTGTTTTGGTCAAGGTTAGTCTATTGTATAACGACTGTGTTAGGGAAACTTTTATTGGATCTAGCAGATTTAATACATACTCAATCTTGATTACATCGCATTCGAATTGAACACGTAACTTTTTATAGCACGTACTATATAGCCACAGAAATAACGTTAGTTGTTATGATTAAGTGTGATTCACCGCCGAAAAAACGTGCTTTATATAATAACATTTGGTTATCATAATGAACTGTACACTGGAAAACTGATGACATTTGCATTGTTATTTTTATCATTCGTATTTGATACAGAGCGCAACATTTTAATAATCAACACGGTATAATTTTTCCCTGTTAAACATATTTTATACTAATACTAGCCTGCACGGCAGACGTTGTCCCACCCTGAATAAAAATAAATCCTTGACAAATTATATACCAAAACGTTCCTCATGAATCACTTTAACCACTGGTGAAAACCGCATGAAAATCCGTTTTGTAGTTTTTGAGTTTATCGCGAACAGACAGACGCGGTAGGGGACTTTATTTTATACTATGTAATAAATAATAATAATAATGATTATAAAGAGCTAAAGTTTGTGAGGTTGTAGGGGCTAATATCGAAAGCCACGTTACTTATGAGTGTCATAGGCTATATATTAACACAACAAATGAAAAGCTTTTTTTGTGGAAGTCGGACATGCAAAGTAAGCCGAAGAAAAAAGTTGAAAAAACAGTCGAACGAAAACGTTTCTTAAAAACGCTGCCTTAACGATGTGAGATATATGATTGAGTTCTAGAGAAAATTTATAGAGCTTGATAATTTAAATCGTTAAGTGATGTTTATTGGTTATATTATATTACACTAATCACGTATAGAGTTGATGCAGTCAGGAATGCAAATAAACACTTCGTAGATATTGTCACTATTTATTTGGCCAG
>MU159162.1:13084-92085 GCA_015888305.1 Antheraea pernyi | reverse complement strand
TTCGCCTTACAATACTTGGTATATAAGAAGTGTCTAGATATCACTGACATCTTGCCTTTTAAAGGCCCATCTATATAAGTCAAAGCGATTACTATTTATATATAATTCCGCAAAATAATTTAAGTAACACAAAAATAATAAAGTATGAACAAATTAATGTTATTTAAGCTATATAACAATTTTATATAATTATCCTTATTTATGTATCTCTAATATATTTCCTAATCTGTTTCGACATGTAGATCAGCGACATCTTGCCTTTCATGGCCGAACTATGAAGTCAAAGAATATACTATTATTAATAATGATCAAACTAATGATTCAATTCTATATAATGATATCCATTCTTATTTAAGTCCTATTAAAATCTATATAATATTAATAATTCTTATTTATGGTGACGCTAGTTTCAATGTGTCTCTTAATATGGTGGAGCTAGTATCAATATGTATCTCTAATATGATGGCGTTAGTGTCAATGTATATTTATAATATGGTGGCGGTAATATCAATGTTCCGGTTGTGTTGTAGTCTTCTCTCTTGAATGTGATGCAGCGGCACCGGAGGTGGGTGATAACAATTATCAAAAACTATTATGAATTCTTACCAATCTGTAATGATATAATAACTAACTCACAGCAACGCGTGGCCGGGTCAGCTAGTCATTTGATAAAGTACTAGAAGTTTGATGGCTTAGGAATTGTAATATACACTTGGTATTACTGTAATTGTGTCCGGCTGGAATGCGATTAACGTACTGCCTACATTCGATCTAATAACTGTAATAGAGACAAGTTTAGGCTTATTATGTCCAGTGGCAGGGTTTATCTACCCGAAACCCAGCCACTATGAGTATGGTAAGAAACTCCTCAGTGATTCTTTTTAACTGCCAAGAAGGTTAAAGGTCGGCATAATACTGCACATGGATTGTATATTTTTTGGTAGGCGCCGTTGATTTACGATTGTTCTGTGCTTACTATCAGATACAGTGTGATAATAATTTAATAATGATTTGAAATTACAGGAAACATTATTGGAAAACCTATATAAGATTAGACTTACACACTGTTTCATTAAAATCTTTAAGAATTTATAATAAAATAATCGTCCAACCGTTTGCTACCCACATGTTTTCAATATTAGTAATACAACCTTAAGTTATATATAGCTTAATAAAATGTAAATCAATGATATTATATATTCGATAATACTGTCTTAAAATTATCTCTCTGGGTATAAAATATATTGCGTATTTCCACTAAATGCAAAAGGAAAGCCAGTCGTATAATACCTACTCCAGAGATGTCACCCAAATGTGAGCATGTTTTTATGTGGTCATTTAGGGATGTCCAGTTATAAACTTTCTAGTGTCGACTGTGCAATGTGTAGCTATTTTGCCAAACAAATATAGTTATTACTTACATATATTATATAGCATTTTAAAAAGGCCGTTCTTAACTAAATTTAAAAGTAAAAACTATATTCTTACCTAATTCCTTTCATCTGCTTTTCTTTAATAATTAGTAATAAAAGATCAATAGATGGTCAAATTAATTATGTACATGTATATCGTAACAGTAAAGCGATTAGAGAAATGGTTAAATATATCGGTTTCAAAATAGTAAATTATGATTAAGTACCGCTCATTATGTAAACTAAAATGTTAGTGTACTATTCTCATTCAATCACTAACTCACTAGTGATAAAATCATCGAGTAGGGGAGAACGGGGTGATAAGAATGCTACTACAATTTACATTCATGAGCGTGTAAGTGGCGCTGAATTGACAAGAACGACTTCGAGAACTTTCAGTGACTCTACATAATCTGCTGCATAAACTGCTGGTTTGTTTAGTATTGCGGGTATATTAATGACGAGAACAAATCAAGCCCTTCACATACAACGATACGCAAGTATATGATACTTGGCGACTCGAGTACAAACTACCAAATAAAAGCCGTATTTCTTGCAATTATCCTTCACCTCTTGAGAGAAAACCAGTGTTTACACCGTGACTGTTTAAAGAGCAACCTTCAATCAAGTGATAGTTCATGGTCACATTTAACATATACAATAATAATATCAAAACAAATACTAATAAACAACAAAGAGAACCTCAGTTAAAGTTTGTTGTAGGACTCTCAAAAGTAAGGGAACAGATTTAAATAAACCTAGGTTGAATGACCGGTGACAAAACCTGCGAGCAGCGACGCGGAGTTTATAGCCTTCGATAATAAAACGGACAATAAACCCATTTGTTTGTTCAAACTTTGAAAAATTATTCTTTGATAGTTGGATGGCTTTACTTTCACTTCACTCTTACTACACACGACGGTTATTGACACTGTGCTTTAACATAGACGCTTAGGATGGAGTATAATTTTTGTAATTTCTAGATGTATCATGTATCATGATCAAGTACTAAGCACCTATTTTTTTAATTGCTTTATAACGAGTATCAAGTACTGGGTATCCTGTAAAAATATTGCTAACGAGTAACCAGTCACCCAGTATAAGTGAACAGGAGTATTTCCAATTTCTTTTATGATTTAACATGCATCCATCTGCGTAAAATATGTATGTTTGCGTATGTATATATAATATAACTAGCGGGCCCGGCAGACGTTGTACCGCCCTGATTATAAAAAAAATCCTTAACAAATTACATACGAAAACCTTCCTCATGAATCACTTTATCCACTGGTGTGTTTTATGATTTAACATGCATCCATCTACGTAAAGTATGTATGTTTGCGTATGTATATATAATATAATGTATAAAGTAATATGTTAGATGTAGAAAATAAATTGTATAAAGACAGAATTGATGGGAAAGGTTTGTTGGTGAGCTCACGCTCTGAGCTGTAATTTTGTTAGGTATTAAGTTATGGCTCTTATCATAAATAATATTATAAATGCCAATGTAAGTTTGTTTGTCTGTTACATTTTTACGCCTTAACACAACATTTTGCATAGACAAGGGCAGGTATACAGGTAAGGACAGAAAGGTACTTTGTCTCATTAGTCAATGTTCGAATTTATACGATTGAAACGATAATTTAGAATTCAAGTTATTTTCACTAACAAAATAGTTGTTAAATGTTTTAGTATGAGGAATTAAAAGACCTTTAACGAAAATATTGACTATTACCCAAAAAAAAAATATTAGAGCAGAGACTCGTATTATTTTACTTTCCCGTGAATGACTACAATTTCCTACTCTCCCCTAATAATATAATGTCAGCTCTATGATATATCATATGAGTCTTGAATTCGGAAATACAATTCCCTGCTCTCCCCTAATAATATAATGTCAGCTCTATGATATATCATATCAGTCTTGAATTCGGAAATGTAATATTCATACCTCAAAGTTTGCTGTTTCGTATCGTATAATCGAGTGGGCCAAGGTTTTCTCAGTTCCAATTTTATTATTAGGCTCTGATGTCATCCATAAATTACATGGAAATTATATTTTATTGCTTCAACACTTGTGTCATATTATGGTATGACTAAACAAGGTTTGTTTTTTTTTTTAACATTTTAAATAAAATAACTGTTCAGTCATTAATTTGTATTTATCATTTGTAGCATCTATGTTCTTATTAAATTGTTTAAACTAAATTTTGAGTATTCTCTTAACAAATTCGAGGTACCTACTAATTTGTATTCTATACCTCTAAAGTTAAAGTCACAGCTAAATTTTATCAATTACGTAAAACGTTCCCATGCTTCTCATGACTAAGGCGATCGTCATGATATATATATGACGTCATCAAAGGCTGTGACTATTTCGTTTATGATATCAGAGACTTGCTTTTTATTTAAGGGGTGACGTAGATATAAAAGGTCGATCGACACGTCACTTTTATTTCAGTGTTTCTTACATGCCTAGTTGATATTATTAATCGTAAAATGTAGGGCAATAGTCATAGTAATTGCTGTTGTAATCGTTAATTTGTAAGTAAAGTAACACTATAATTTTGTCATAATCTTTATGAAATAATGTGATTAGAGAATTCGATTCATATTTCATAAAATATAACAAGTTTCGAAACAGCGCCATCTTTGTTCTCAAGTTGTCAAATTTTGTCAACTTGTTAGCTATGTCCATGCTACTCACATGTACATGATAAAACTAGAATTAGTTTTCAAATTAAGCAATAGATGTCAGTAAAACAAATTCTGAATATTGCATTATCACTTGAACTCTTCTTAGAGACTACTAGAAAACAAATAATTTCTATGAATCAGTCTTCCTTGAGGATTAACTATTGGTAGATACTTATACATCAAACTTATATTCCGCGCTCAATGCAGTAGTCCGGTGAAGCTGTTAAGACCTTGCTTGGTCAATAGCGTAGTCAGTTCGAAAAAAAATCCGCGCTCAATGTTTTGAGCACTCTGAATATAGATGCGCTAAACACAAATTTAGGTATATGTTCAATTTATATATGCCTGTAAAATTATATGTATAAAATTGACACAACTTAAAGATAAATAAAGCTTTTAAATTAAACTAAAATACTGTACATTGTCCTATTCTGTGACGTATACCAAATATACGGATAAAATATGTTGGCAAAAAACTTGATCTACGTATGAACGATCGTTGCCAAATGTTGTAACAACTGCAGCATATAAATGGTATGAGCTAGAGGACCATAAAAGCCGTAGTCCAATGAAGTTGTAAAGGCCTGACAGGCCAATAGTCAGTTCGAAAATAAAAGTTTCATGGAACGAACGGCGACGCAAGATATGTCTAATTTTATAACGAACATGACAGCCTAAAACAATTCCGAACTATTCTAGTATTTTATTAAAACGGTAAATTTCTTTCTTATTCTGTATTTTATATAATACAAGCTTAGCATTGTGCTTTGTGGGACGAATTATCAAAAGATCGTTTCGCTCACGTAATTTATATAAGAAACTCCTTTGCAAAAAATCATTATTCTTATAGCAACGACTCGACTATTACGTAGTGCAGTTGCAGAAATGACTATATACCAAACTATACCAATCTTAACCAAGCCAAGTAAGCCAAATAGTCAAATAAGGATACAAATTAGCCAACTAGTATTTTAATAGGTGGTAGAGCCACGCTGAAGCTATTACTGGTTTCAGCATGAAAGGGTCGGCTCGCCCGGGGTACTACCACCCTCATAGAATACCGACGTGAAGTAACAGTGCTTGCATTGTTGCTTTTCGTTCGGTCAGTGAGAGCGCCGGAGGCCTACCTCCCGTCCTCTCCATTCTCCTCTCCCCCTCCCTCCCCTTCCCTCCAAACTGTCTGGCGACACAGTTGAGACTCCCCTGGTGTTGTTAGTGTCTATCACTTAACATCAGGTGACCCACCTGTTCGTTTGCCTCCCATGACATAAAAAAGTAAGTCCTAGCTCTGTATAAGGGATACTAACATTTTTCTACAACTAAGTGTATAGGTAAAAAAGTTCATATTTTAGTTTATATGTAATTTGAATTTGCTGTTTTGAGGCTGATATTTAGACATTTCTGCTACAGTTTTGCATTTGACAAATGTGTAATTACGGGCTGGTTAGAGCCGTACACATATACTTCAATGTATGGACAGACACATACATACATAATGTATACATAAGTCAATACCAAATACTAAAACTTATCGACTGTACACGCTAGTATCGGAACTAGATTTCATTCTATGTATTGATATGATATGATCAGCTCGTGACTTCATCCGCGTTAAATCTTAAGTAGTCCTAATAGTATAAATGCAAATATCAGTTTGTATGTTACGTTATTACGCCTTAACAAAATAACAGGGTACAAAAAACAAAATAAGGTAAAAAAAAGTATTCTTCCCGAGGTATATATTAAATGTTACTTACAATATAAAACGAAATAACAGTAAAAAATTAAGAAAATTAGTTATAGTACAAAGAAAAAATTACTTTGTCCATGAAAAAACTCTTAAAGTCTGTAAATTTTCATATATATGTTCCCTAATCTCTATTTGTGTGTTAAAAAGTTAATAAAGAATGGTCTATAAAATTCCGATGAGTCCAGTTCTATAATTTAATCTTTTATTCCGAAGGCCCGTTAAGATTTCTTTCATATTAGGATGTAAAAGTTATAAGGATGTACGTATTTCCTGTCCACGGTGACATTTTTATAGATCCTGCGGCAAATTTTATATCTATTTCTAGTTATGTTACGCATTTTCAGCTAATAAAGACATAGTTATAACCAGTAAATATAGTAACAATATTTCTTTTGAAGTTATACGTCTTTTGGCGCGTTAGGGAAAAAGGATGAAAGTAAATTTTTACGATGCGCGCGCACATTATCACGAAAAACCGACACCCTGAAGTTAGCTATAGTCAACATTTTGTTTCTTTGTATTTATTTGTGTTAAAACTTTCAATGTATTAAATACCTTTTTTTCTATTGTTAGTGTTGTTTTTTCGACTAACGTAGAATAAGGCGAAAGATGAAAAATTTGAAAAGATTTTTATCTTGTTACGCCAAGGAAGTATAACTTCAAGAGTGGTAGAGCCACTCTGAAGCTATTATTATTTTCAGCATGAATGGGTCGGCTTGTCTGGGGTAGTATCACCCTCTCATAGAAAACCGACGTGAAGTAAACTGTTACTGGCTTGCATTGTTGCGTTTCGTTTGGTCAGTGAGAGCGCCCGAGGCCCCTCTCCTTTCCTCTCTCCTTTTCCATCCTTTCCCTTAAACACAGGCCTCAAACACAGGCTGGCAACGCACTTTCGACTCCCCCGGTGTTGTTAGTGTCTATGGACGGTGGTGATCACTTAAAATCAGGTGAACCACAAGTTCGTTTGCCAGTTATGACATAAAAAAAAAACTTCTAACGCGTGTACATAAGTACACACCCACTTTTTTATACTGTATTAGTTATAGCATTTGATCATAATCTGATTTTAAATGACAATGTGGCTACACGCTAAACACGCTAAACATAAAGAGGTACTGGCTCTCAAGTGAAGATAGTGGAATGCGCATATACGCGTTAGACGATAGAACTTCTGCTTGAAGGTGGTAGTTAGCCAGGCGAGTTTAGAAAAAGATAGACGTCTAATTAATGGGTAGAATGGACGATTTGGCTATGGCTGTCTGTTGAATGAACCTACCAGAATAGATGATATTTGTCCATTGTTTCAGTCTCTTCTAGGTCGAAACCATCAACTGTATTTAACCGGAGCGTTCCGTTAATGAGTATATTCCGATGATATGACAATATTGTGGAGATTTGTACTCATTTAGGTTGCAACCATATTGTATAAACTCATCACAATCATTTTGCTTTAGTTACATCGAAGAAGTAGATGGACGAGCTAAGGTAACACGAGCTATGCAACCAACACTGGCATCTTCATTGTCTCTACGGACGAAGCTTGGAATCTATAAAATCTACATTAGATCCTGTGTAATGTGTGCTGCACCATAACAATCGCCTACATCTTCGAGACGTATTAAGAAAGTTTCAGACTACCCGAACGCCTGTACTCCAGGACTACCACAGGAACCATTCGTTACGTTAAGAACGCCATCATCATGCGTAACCTGTAATGGTCCTCCCATTCCTGGACGCCTAAAACTTGACTGATCACCGCGCTATTCAGGCAGATCGATGCGAGGATGTAACCCCTAGAAGGCTAATCACTCTGCTTCACGTGAGACTACCAGTTAGCCGAGGATAACGACTAGTCGATTGAAGGATGCCCCGACTCACAGGAGAACCAACCACTAATGATGAATCGCCCCAAGAACCGGCTCGTGTTTACGAGCCACGTCGATAATTCCGCTGAGGGCAGAGCTCTGAAGCAGTATTCTCACCTTCCCCGTGAGGTGGTGGATTAGAGAGTGACAGTGGACTGTTTAGTTTATATATCCAGCAAACAATAGGTTCATAGGCTGACATTGCAGCGACCACTTATTTTCGCATAGCATTGTGTGTACTATCACGCATAGCACAATATTTCTATTGTGCTATAATAATATTTAAAAAAACTTAGGAATCGATATAGTATGAAGAACCTCACAATTTAGCACCATAAATGATAATAGCCAAAGAATCGGAAATTTTTTTTGTACTATTTCATTACGTCGTTATAATTCTTGGCTCGAGTAATATTCTAACATTTGAAAAAGAAGTTTTTGGCGGAATCTTGGAATGTAGTGGAATATTTACACTTTGTTCACAATTTGACTCTATATTTTGTAATATTGATAGTGTTTTTCGTAATATAGTTTGGTTATTGTGCGCACGAGTAAAGATTATATGAAATTATACCACGGAGTATGAATTCTTAAATGCCACAAAACTCTTAAACTCCTTGAAAAGGTCAAAAGGTATCTTTTTAGAACATTGCAATGTTAGAACGTGTAATATCAATACATACTCGACAATAGCAATAATAATCTACGAGATGATTGGTTGCCAAAAAGAAAACTAAAATAGAAAACATTGAAAAAACTGCCTATCAGCCAGTACATATCGCTGGGTGTCTATGAAAAAATTTTACCAAATCAAATTAGGCGGGGAAACGTATGATATACGAACAGTAAATAATAATAATGTCAAATCGATTGTTCCCGGTATCGATCGCGTTACGGTTGACAGGATTCTATAGTTCGGGGATGAATTAAATATAAAAGGGTGCGCTAGAGCATTGCAGGGGTGTGTAATAGTGTAGGACCGCTTTTATCACAATTGTGCAGTTAAAAAAGAATGCTAGAGCAGCGGACCAATTCATTCACAAGTACTGGGAATACATCGGGATAAGGGAAATTTATGAGCAGTGGTAACTTATTATGGAACATGTTCAATTCAGCATGGGACTATCGTTCATCTTTTTACAAAGCATTATCTGCTATTTTGATCATATTGTCCAACAATAAACACATAATCTGATATTAGTGGAATAGGTGCAGAAGGAAAGATCTCGAGGCAAATATGTAACTCAAGAGCACAACAGAAGGAGAAAATTCATTAAAATAAAAATAAAAATTGGTGTTTAAGAAAACACTATAGAAATGAAAACAATTATTATGCTAAATCGTAATCATTACATAGTATAAAACAAAGTCCCCTACCGCGTCTGTCTGTCTGTCTGTTCGCGATAAACTCAAAAACTACTGAACGAATTTTCAAGCGGTTTTCACCAATGGATAAAGTGATTCATGAGGAACGTTTTGGTATATAATTTGTTAAGGATTTTTTTATAATCAGAGCGGGACATCGTCCGCCGGGCCCGCTAGTTAATAATAAAAGTGTAATTATAGGAAGGACGCACTCCTTGTGAGACATAATTATTGAAATCGAGTATACACGATTCAACGTCACCGACCCGAACGTGACAGTTTATTTTCTTTCAGTGTTTAAGAAGCTTTACCCTTAAAGAAGAATGAATAACTATAAGATAGACTGTTAAGATGCAAAATCGAATAAGAAGAAAATATAGCCTAGCGCCATCTAGTGGAGAGTTATAATAAAATGTATAGCGTCAAAAATGTCTCCATAAAGAAACATTAAGGTGTTATCCTCTTTCATAGTGGTCAGGGTCAAACGATGTTTTAGTTTTTCAATATCATGTATATACTAGCTTCCACTCGCGGGTTCACTCGAGTTCTGGATGAAATCCCTATGTCCTTTTCGTATATGCAAAATTTCATGATGGTAGTTAAAGTGTGAAATCGTGACAAACAAACTCACATTCACATTTATTAGTTAGTATATCGGATGGCTGATTATGTACAGTGTAGGAACGATGGTCACTGTTGAGCGAGGGGTTTTCTTTAATATTAAGTTTTTATATTATAGGAGGCAAACAAACAGGCGGGTCACCTTATGGTAAGTTATCATCGCCATCCATAGACGCTGGCAACACTAGGGGAGTCGCAAGTGCGTTGACTTTAAATAAGTGTACGCTCGTTTCTTAAAGATTTGTTACTCGTAATGATTTGGAAACGCTGGGAGTCGATTTTGGGGTGTAAGGGGTGTCGAATAACATTATAAGACATGAGACACCCAAGCCAACCTCACCTGCACGTGGTGCACCCTGCTGAATAACGAACGAGGCAATGGCGAAAGCGGGGTGGTAGGGTTTCACAGCCTGACTGGGTCGCAAACACCATGTATATGGCGAAAAAGCCCGTAATAGTGATTCGGGATTTCGGGATCAGACTGTGCATATCCAGCTTTGTGCAGGCCGGTATGATAGTGGCGACCGGCGATGGATAGTGTCACACGGTGGTCTCCATTGTTTTTTAATTGTACTGTGCTTACCATCAGGCATAATGCAGTCATTTTGCCGTGCTTCAATAAAAAAAACAGGGTCGAAGTAACTTGAAGTATAAGTAAATAAAGTAAATAAAGAAACAGATACCTTGACAATAACAGTTTTAAATATACTAAGTTGATAGTACATAATAAAAAAAGTTCAAGTTGAGATTTACAAAATGACAATTATAAAAACTGAACTATAACTTATAAGAGACAGGCAAGGTATGAACTTAACAACGCTTATTACTAACTGTGTCTGCGATTTCTTTTTTTTTTTTTTCTCGAACTGACTACGCTATTGGCCTTTTTGGAGGCCTCTACAGCTTCACCGGACTACTAAGGCGAGCGCTTAAGGCACTCAGCCGATTTTATTCGGGTAACTAGCTCAAGGGTGCACGGCACACCTCGGCTTGGCCGTTACCTGTTGCATGCAATTCGCGATCTATCTTAGCTAACCTAAGTTAAGCTAAACTATTCATACAGATATGAGTTATTGAAACATGCATGTGTACCAGGCATGCGTGTCTCAATAACTCTTATGTGTATTTTTGTGTCGGAAAATTTTTGAACTATTTCAGTTCGATACGGGTAAAAACAAAAAGAAAAAACCCATCCACTTTTTATGTGTAAGCGTGTGAGCGTGCACGTGTGTGGAGGTGATATGTGTAGTGTTGTTGCAGTGATGTATTGGTGAGTCACTGTATCGCGCGAATGTCCGCGATTTCGTCCACATGGAATCTGATATACAAAACAATGACTAATAAAGTCATCTGAATGTATTAAGTCGGATTACTATCAACTTTTCTCTTCTACTTAAGTAGCGTCGTCATTAAAAATATAATAACCTTTGTTAGATCGAACTGATTTTAACGAAACAAAGACTTAAATGTTACTTGTAGATTCGCTTTATGACTTTCTTGAAAAGGTTTTATCATAAACGCGGTACTTTAACAATGACGCGTATATATACAAATAGACAGACATTTCTAAACATGAATGAAATGTATTTTATTACTTATTCTAGACATCTGCAACATTTTTTTTTTACAAAAATCTAAAATGTACAAGCACGTTAGATTTACATTCTTATTGTATGTACAGCAGATTTAAGATAATTGAAAACAAAAAAAGGAAACGATTATGTATGTACATACGTTTCTTTTTACTGTTAATTTTTTTTTTATGTGGGTGGATTGTAATCGATTTAGTGATGTGCTATGTATGCGTGTGCATCATGTAGGCAAAAAACATACTAAGTAATATTATAAATAATAAAATAAATCAAGTTAAAAATATGGTGAGGTTATGTTGACATCTGACTCGCGAATAAGAGGCACTGTAGCCTCACGCCTACACGTTCACACACATTATTACATATGTTGTTGAACGTGTACTTGGCTTGAGGCACTAAAGTGCCTCCGGATAAGAAAGTAAGTTTGTTTATTTGTAAAGTTTTTCACGACTTAACGAAATTCTGCACACCAGGGGCAAAGAAAACGACATAGAGAACCTTTCATACAGAAACCTGTTCACGAAGGATAGGTTAAATCCTATAGTAACGTGAGCAAAGCCGCGGGAAAACGATAGTCGCAAAATAATGATACAAGTAGTAAGTAGTCTGCATTATACTTACCTAAATATAAACTACCTGACGAACAATTTGAAGTAAACTAAATAACTTGATAAATTCTAAACGTAACTTTAAGAACCTCGGTCAATGCTTCTGGTTCTTTCCTCATTCGTTTCTACAATTCCTTATTGTCTGACCCTATCTTGAAATCTGCTAGTGAATCGTACAAAGTTAATGTAACCAATGTTAAGTTTATATGTATTTGTATGTAACTTAGGCGATATAGTCACGCAGGCGACTAAGCCTTAATTTAAAAAAAAGATTCGCTATAACATATATCATTGAATTTATTCAAGTATAGCATAGAGAGTGCGCGATATTGGACTAAAAAAATCAAAATTCACCATCTGCTTACGACAAACGCGGGGCGGTCCTCGACAGCTGTCGTCGCACGCGCACGTTCAACAATAGCCGCGATCAATGAACCCGCGACCCCCGACTACACTACCCCTCGTACATCAGGTACCGTACCGTTTTAGGGTCCTATGTAAGTCCATATAAACTGTCAGGCTTAGAGATGCCCGGGGCGGGCTGTAGAATTTTTTTTACAGAATGCACATATTGAATTGAATTCAATGTAGAATCCATTAACTTTTAACTAACTAAAATATATATATGTAACTTTTATATAAGTCATACTATACTGTATACGGTGTTACTTTATCATATAAATTTAGTAGTAATACATTTTTGAGAATAATCAAATCAACATATTTTATCCCTGCTATCCCTATTACCTACTACAATCGAGAGTTTTCGTACAGGAAATTGTTGGGCGTCTCATTAAAATGAAGTTACTCACCGAAAATTAGCTTGATAGTAATCAAGTGCAAAAATGGACCCTGGATCCTGGACTATATCATTTTAGAATATATTAGTTATAAAAATTATCAGAAATTTTGTTAGAAATCATTAAGTTTACCCATATTATAATAAACGAAAATTTCAATTTCAAAATAATTATTGTATGAAGGCAAGGCGCAACTAGTTTACATAATTTATTATTATGCCAAAAAAAAGTGTTTTTATGTTGCAAAATCAGAAGAACAGTAAACAGTTGATCCATTCTTCATTTATTTGAAGGCCAATAGAAGGTGAAACTCCGTTTTCTTTCTCCGAGCTACACTCAAAGATAGCTGAATCGATTTTGACGATACTTACTATCACTTGAGGATTTTCCATAGTATTATTATGCAGGCTATATATAAACATGGTTTTCCGGTATTATTAAACAGTAAAACTAAAGTTAAATTCAAATCAATATAATGCAATTTAAAAATAAAATAAAATCCCTATTATTAATTCGCATAAAATATGTAGTTGCTCAAAAACTATTTACAAAAGAATAAAGTTCCTGGTTAATAACAAATAAATTAAACAGGTTCGAAGAGAGACGTTCGTCTACGTTGACTGAATACTAACTTTATCCGCCCTTCGTTATAATCGTACTAACTTCTGCCTGCGGCTTCGTCCACGTGTAATAGTTACTTTTGACTAACGCTATCACGCAGTAGAAGCTCTCGAAATGAAAAAAAACTTGATTTTGTAACATTCTTTATTGGGGCTCCGCTCCTACTGGTCTTAGCGTGATGATATAGTCTATAATAGCCTTCCTCGATAAATAAGCTATATAACACTGAAAGAATTTTTCAAATCGGACTTGTAACTCCTGAGATTAGCGCGTTCAACAAAATTAGGTAATGATTACTTACGTACTCTCGTACTTAACTCTAGCCGTCATTCAAATTGTAATAACATATGACAGAGAGGACCGATTTTAATGAAATAAAGACTAAGTTACTCCCGAGGATATGCTTTATGATATTCTTAATTTGTTTTGACGTGAACCCAGTACTTTAGCAGTAATGCGTGTTCATACAAACAAACAGACTGACAGACATTTCTAAAAATGATTGAAATGTATTTTATTATTTATTTCTAGACACCTGCCACAATTTTCTTCACAAAAATCTAAAAAGTACAGACACGTTAGAACGTTAGTTACATTACATTCTTTTATGTATAAACTATGTATAGAAAAGCCGAATTAGACGTGAAATATTTCTTACATAAAAAATGACAAGCGATTGTCGCTAAATATTTTATGTTTTATTTTTCGGTATACCTTCTACGTTTGCCCTTCTTTATTTATATGCATGGCGGTTAAAATTTTTATATTATATTCTAGTCTATTCGTTTCGATTTCGCATTATCTAGTTGCTATTAATTGGTGCAAAACTTTTCAAAGTAATTGTGGTTTTATTATTTCGAAATTAACCTAACTTTTGTTAGCGATTATGTTCTTAGCATTGGTTTAGTTATAAGGCGTTAATTAAGAATTTATGCAAACTAGTAGTCGCTCTCGACACTACGCGCGTAGTAAATATGTATGTACTCTAAGATTCGTAAAATATTGCTGATCATTTGCGGACAAAAAAATTATGACGTCATGTTCGTGATCAGATCAGCTTTCATAAATATATATGCATCACTACATTTTTGAATAATAGATTCACGTATTTACAGACAAAACTGTAGATATCTTCTATATATGTAATGAAAATAAAATGCCTATAAGGTTCAATCACGTCAAAAATACTGAATCTATAAGTGATAATATACTGAACTTATGAGGATCGGAATTTTTCTTAAAATGGTCTAGGCTTTCATTAGTGTTCATTCAAGTATATAATCAAAGGTTCTTGGTTAGTTATTTGTATGGACGCGAGTGACTCTTTGCCACTTTTTTAATACCCATCAAAGTGGGTAAGAATCAGCTAGTGTTGGTAGTAGTATTACTGTGACTTAGTAGAACTGTCCGCTCTGTTTGGAAATTGAATCCACGACCTCCATGTTCCGTACTACCGTGCCTATACATATTGCCTTCTAGCTACATTTTTTTGTAAATACTATTTAACGTATTTTTAATAATTTACACGGTTTAGCGTTGAAATAGTCGAAATAAGTATATGTATTTATTATACGCATATCAATCTTATCTGTTATCTAACATACGTTGAGTCCTGACCCAACTTTGCTTTCACAAGACGCGACCAAAGTACGTATGCATTACGATAAACTTTTTAGGTACTAAGTGTAGATGCTTAGATAAATTGATAAAAAAAATTATACCGAAAATCAAACACGTGGTTAATGAAATGGTATATTTTGTCATAGAAAAAAAAAAGTTTTTTTTAATTCGTAGAAAAAATGTTTTATTAAATAATATATTTCCACATACGTATGAGAAATAACGCCTTGTCTGAAAAGTATGGAACAAAACAAGAGTGATAACGAGGCATATCATTAAGCGTTTGTCGAGGGTGGCAAGCAGTAGGGCATGGCAGGGCACGCAACGCATGTGGCCCGGGTGACGGGTGCCGTCGCATCTGGTGACGAGGGGGGCGCGGCGGGGGCTAAAATTAGTACCGGAGCGCCACGTGCGCTGCAAACGTGTACCCAGTCCGCGCTCAACCACCACGTCGAACAGTCGCCTGCACACGTAACGCACCAGTGTTTATAAGTGCACTCGCGTCATACAACACTGTACCGCAGACGCCGCGGCAGTGACAGTGTCTGAAGTTGGAACGGTGCAACTGTGGCCGGCGCAACGGAGGCGGTGCAAGGCATGTTGATGGCGGGCGCTCTGCCGTCGGAGTCCGAGGGGCTGCTGGCACTGGGAGCGCTGCCGGGCCAGAAGGACACGACCTGGACGAAGCTATTCGTCGGTGGTCTCCCTTACCATACGACGGACAAGAGTCTACGGGAACACTTCGCGGTCTACGGGGATATAGAGGAAGCGGTCGTCATCACAGACAGACAGACCAGCAAGAGCAGGGGATATGGCTTTGTAAGATATTTGTATGCATATGTTTCATGAAAGCGTCGCGTCCTCTGAAAGTTGTACACGTAAACCGTTTTATGCTTGTGCGCAGCGGAGCCGTGTTCTGAAACGAGCGTTCTATCGCGCGGTTAGGTTGGTGCGTTATCGGCACCTCATTGCTACTCGCGATGTACCTAACCACCGCGGCTTCGGTAGTTGCTACGTATGTTTGTTATATCGCGAAATCACATCAAACGCGGAAATCGTCATTGTTCGTTCATACAGGTGTGATTGTCTGTCAAAATGGAATGTTTGCGAAATTTTTATACCTCACCGTGTTAGTAGGGTAGACTAGAATACTCGCACAGTCGGTGCATACTTACTGGAGTTTTTAATTCATTTGTTTTGTTTAGTGATTGTTGATAATTGCTATACCAGCATCATCATAATAACATGACATTGAAATTAAACCTTTAGTACATTCCATTTTACAAAATCATTGTTCCATAGAGTTTTTCCAACCTCATTAGTATGATGAGGAACATACCAATACCACCTACTTTATTTAAATTAAATTCCTTTATGAAGTATCCTAATATTTTTGTTCGTGATAAATTCCATCAGTTCATAATAACTGGAGTTATACAAACTTCTTTAATATAAATACTATGATATGTTTAAAAGAATGTAAGCAATTTTATCTCGAATTGTTTATCCGTTGTACTGATGTTTAGAAATTTGTTTAGATAATCTTTCCTTTTCCTGTTTGGTATTTTTCTCGTGATGGAAGTTTCCATATGACATTTTAAATATTAGGTATACCCAATAATATATTTTAGATTTTATAAAATACCTATTCAACATATAGTTAGTGTTTTATAATACAGTTTCAAGGTTTCGGTTAGAGCGCGTGGGGCTTGTGAGAAATGAATCACAACCCCATTTCAATTCGTAGTAGGGTGCACTAGAGTCTGAGGGAGAGAACTCGTTTCCCTGCACCCTCTGCGTGTCATCCGAACAATTATTATAATCACAACTTACTATTCGCAATACTAAAAGACCTATCCCAATATGAAACTGTTTTATACATTGCATCCTCTAAAAACATTACCTATTTAATCCTCAAATAAAATTTTATATGTTGTATATATTACATTTGCCTGCGGCGCTGTAGGCGTTTGTCGTGTTGAATTATAAAAAAATAACGAATTTTCTTGCCGATATATTGAATGATATGTAAGTTAATACGTTGCAGTGCTAAATAGTGATAAGTTATAGGAAAATTGAGACCATAAAAACCTACAGGGAATAACTCTTAGCTCTGTCAATTTTGATGATGAGCTATCAGGAGTATTGATTCGTTTTTATATACAAGATATATATAAGATAAGAAAGCGTTTTGATAGATATAATTATTGTGATATATATTTTTTATTGGTGTCGAATTTTTTTCATATCCATTTTCTTTTAGCGCGATAAAAGGTAATCGTAATTTCTAATTAAATTATGTAGGTATATTTCATTTTGCTAATTAACTGTTCATTTCGCAAAGACACAAAATAGTGTTTCTTTGAACTAATATATTGAATTTATAAGGTGTGAATACATGCAACTCACTGAAAACAGGTCAATAAGTTCAAGTTTAAACACATATAACAGCACTAAGTGATTTTCTTCTGAGAAATATAAAAACTTAATGTGGGTAATTCACTGAGTTTACTGTTAGGTATATATATTGTAGTGTATATACGTATAATGCTAATCTATATGTATGAATAAAATAATACTGTACTAATCTTCAATATGGCTGCACCGATTTTGTTGAGATTTTCACTGGCTGATATTAATACGGTTAGATATCGAGGCTAAGTGGTAATAATACACTTTAATAATAATCAGTTAAAATGGGTAAAAGGGGTTTATTGACAAAATTCGATAAAAAAAATAATAACCCAAAACTCACTCATATAGAACACGAACCCATGGAGTAACAAAAGCATTTTCATGATAGCGAAGTCGCGGGTACTATAACAAAAGTATTTTCACTAGAGGCAAGTTAGGCTAGAGTTATAAAAAAAAATTGTTCATACTAGACTATGGAATTACTACTCATACTAGATTTTAATGGTGGTAGAGCCCCGCTGAAGCTATTACTGATTTCAGTATGAATGGGTCGGCTCGCCCAGGGTAGTACCACCCTCTCACAGAAAACCGACGTGAAGTAACAGTGCTTGCATTGTTGCGTTTCGTTCGGTCAGTGAGAGCGCCGGAGACCCACCTCCCTTCCCCTTTCCTTCCTTCCCCCCCAACACAGGCTGGCAACGCATTTGTGACTCCCCTGGTGTTGCAAGTGTCCATGGACGGTAGTGATCACTTACATCAGGTGACCCACCTGTTCGTTTGCCTCCTATGATATAAAAAAAATGTCATTTTTTATGTGATGGTTTTTTTATACTTCGTAGGTTTTATAGGGTTAAACTGCAATCTCACTTGATGTTGAATGACGATACAATGTGGTCTAAGATACGCTAAACCTACAAGGGACTTGTTCTCTAGTACAGATAATGGAATACACGTATTTCCTTGGCGACGGATTTCCAACTTGAGGATGATAGTTGGGAAAACCCCTTCCACCATACTGTGGTTTCAACACAATGCTTTCCTTCACCGAAAGCTCCGGGTCACTCGCACATAACCACTGAGCCATAGTCGCTTCAAATCGTTATATATATATCGTCCATGTTCCATTCGAAATTTAAAAATATCTATAGTGATATAATTACCCCTCCAGTAAAAAATTCTGACTTACTTTTGTTGGCTATAAGTTTCGTCATGAGTTTTTGGCGGGATTTTGGTCTGTCATGTAGTGGATTTTATTTTTTATTTATAATCTTGTGTTACTCGACTCTATATTGTGTAAAATTGGTGGTGTTTTATGTAATATAGCTTGTTAATTGTGCATAAGTGAAGTGAATGGAAAATAATACCACGGACCATGAATTCTGAGATGCCACAAAAACTCCATGGAAATTTCTAACAAGATGGTCACCATCTTGTTAGTTCATTGAAATTATATCAAGAAACTTGTAATATCGATACTCACTTGACAATGGCAGTAATAGTCTACTAGAGGACTGGTTGCCAAAAATGGAATGGAAGAAGTTTCGTCAATTTGCAATTTGACTACTACTACTGCATCGAAATATGCGTAAAATTGTAGTTTCTGTTATGTAGTCTTCGTCAAACTTTTCAGCCACTCTAAATATAGCCGTACGTTTGGGTTTTAATATATACGAGTATATATACGTACAATAGGAATGTAAAACTAAGGTGTCCGTACTTTTTAAATTTTTGTAATAATAAAATAAATAATACAATACATCTAATGATAACTAAATAATAAAATTTATTTCAATAATTTTAGAAACGTCTGACAGTCTGTTTATCTGTCTGTGTGTTTGTTTTGGTCACGCATCACTGCTAAAGTACAGCCTTGTATAAAATGTTAAAAATACCTTCGAGTAACATTTAATCTCTGTTTCATTATAATCGGTCCACTCTATCAAAAGTCATTGTAATTTTAATGACGATGCGACTTAAATACGATTGAAAAGTAGACAGTAAATAAACTTACTCCGTGTTATTACAAAAAAGTTAAATACGTGTTAAATACTTGGTTTAAAAAAGTTTCCAAATAAATGCACCGCGCTCAGCCGTGGCAAGTTCGCGTTATCCTTTTTCACAAGTCTAACTAACCTAACGTAACCAAAGCGAGACAAAAGAGCAAGATGGCGAACATTCAGCGACCGCGGTGCATTTAATAAAATACCTTTTTAAAGACAGAGTTCAGTACGTATTTAATTTTTTTGTAATAACACCGAATATATTCAGATTCAGATGACGTGAGATTAGTTACTGTTTTGTACATCACGTTCCACGCTGACGAAGTCACGGGCACAGCTAGTGTATTATATTTTTAAACCATTACTTCCAGCAACGTATACAACAGCTAAACTAATATTAATTTTGTATAAACACTACGAAAATGTAATTAAAATTTACTCAGCGCCTTTGCATAATCTATACATATAAATAAAATTGAAATATCTTCTGTCGGTAATATTCTTTGAAACGGCTACAACGTCATTGCATGGTAGGACCTTTTCTAAGTCCGCCTGGCTAGATACCCCCCCTCGAGTTGAAAACCTATCGCCAAGTACATGTTAGTGCTGCACTTATGAGCCAGCCCCTCAAAAAGTATAATAAAAAAATGCCAAGGCTTCTACTCTCAGGTATAAATAAATTTAAAGATAGCTCACTATTACTATATATATACTAGCTGGACGGGCGGACGTTGTCCTGCCTTGATCATTTAAAAAAAATCTAAAATCAACCGCAGTGCCACCTACTGGGTCCGATTCCGGGTAAATCTAAACCATTCTCGGATTCACTGGAACATGCACACGAAATTTAATTTGTCAAGGATTTTTTTATAGCCAGGGCGCGACAACGTCTGCCGGGCCCGCTAGTATTAAGATAAAAAATAACGTTTACGCGTACAAAATCACAGACTACAACTAATCCACACGAATATTATAAAGCTATACGGTGTTATTATAAAAAAGTTAGATACGTATTGAATACTTGCTTTAAAAATGTTTCTAATTAAATGCACCACGATCGCTGAATGTTCGCCATCTTGCTCTTTTGTCTCGCTTTGGTTACGTTACGTTTGACTTGCGAAAAAAGATAACGTGAACTTGCCTCGGGCGAGCGCGGTGCATTTAATTCGAAACCTTTTTAAAACAAGTATTCAATACGTATTTAACTTTTTTGTAATAACACCGGGTGTGTTTGTTTGGTTGGTTGAACATGATAATCTCTGGAACTACTGGTCCGATTTGAGAAATGATTTCAGTGTTAGATAGCTCATTTATCGAGGAACACTATAGGATATACGCTAAGACCAATAGGAGCACCAAATGAATAATGTTTCAATTTCTTTTTTTTTAGAGCTTCTGCTGCTTGTTAGGGTTAGCCCAAAGTAACTATTCTACGCAGGCGAAGTCGCGGATAGAAGCTACTTTGAAATAAACCTTGTATAAATATCAAATAACAATAAATTAACGTACGTGAAATTTTAATGAATAAAACTAGATACCTACAGTTCGTCGTCAGTATAAAGTTGAAACGGGGACGTGTTCGAGTGTTGGTTGGGAACAAAAGACTGTTATCTGATATCCAGTCCTGGCTGGGCCACGCTCAAGGCGGTTTTCTAACGCGAGCTTCCTTTCAAATGTATCTCATAATACAAAGTAAATTGTTTATTATAAAAAAAACTACGTACGTTATCCGGCTTGAGAGTTCCCCTCTAGATTTACCATTTTAGACCACATCGTTTTTTTTATTGTAGCACGGCAAATTGACTGCACCATGCCTGATGGTAAGCACAGTACAATCCAAGAATAATGGCTACCACCGAGTGACACACTGTCCATCGCCGGTCGCCGCTGTCATGCCGGCCTGCGTAAAGGTGGATATGCACAGGCTGATCTCGAAACGCGACCCGCAGAAGCGAATCACTATTACCACTTTTTCGCCATATACATGGAGGTTGCTTTCGCCATTGCCTTGTTCGTTATTCAGCACCGCGTACACGTGAGGTTGGCTTGGGTGTCTCAAGTCTTATGACGTTATTCGACACCCCAATAGCCCAACAACCTTACATCTTAACATCAGTTGAGATGGTGATTAAATGCTAAAACCTATGAAGTATAAAGAAATAATTACCGGCTTCTTGTCATTGCTAATTGATCCATATCAGCTTTTTATCGATTTTTTAAGTTTTGCCGAGATTTCGGTGAAGGAAAACGTAATGATGGAACCATGATATGGTGGTAGAGATTTTTCTAAGCTCGCCTGGCTAGCTACCACCCTTAAGTTGGAAATCTGCCGACAAGCGCCTGTAGGTGTGTTTTGATAACTGCACTTAAGAGCTAGCCTCTTTCCGTGTTATTACAAAAAAGTTAAATACGTATTAAATACTTGGATTAAAAAAGTTTCCTAATAAATGTACCGCGCTCGGCCGAGGCAAGTTCGCGTTATCCTTTTTCACAAGTCTAACCTTTTTTTTTTTTATGATGGGGAAAATCCTGCATAGGATACGCCTCCAGCTGTCGGGGGACAAGGGGCGACAGCGGGAGGGTGATGCCGCGACTCGTACCGGCTAAAAACCCCACCGGCCGCACGGCGCGAAACGTGGCCAGGGTTTGGATTGCGCGAGCATTCTCCGCGCTCTGGTCACGCGCTCCAGTCGCCCGCAGACGTAACCAAAGCGAGACAAAAGAGCAAGATGGCGAACATTCAGCGACCGCGGTGCATTTAATGTGTCACCTTTTTAAAGCCAGGATTCAATACGTATTTAACTTTTTTGTAATAACACCGTTTAGGTTTAGCGTGTTTACCATCTTATACCATATCGTTTTTTAACGTCGGGAGCAATTATGGTCTTATTACAAAAACAAAAATGAACACGGGTATAACACGAGTTTTACTAAGCATTGTCTAAAATTTTAAATCTAGCTGAAGTCATGTTTAAAATACTTTATTACAAAAGCGTGTCCGAGCGGTTTCTAGCTAAATATCCGATTTAAGTTTTTTATGCAAGCAACTCTGATTCAATTCAATCTCATCATTCAAAAACGTTCCATTACATACAGATATTTTACAAACAATTCAGGACCTCAATAAAGACAATTAAGATACGTTAAATTGGTTGTTATTATTGTGATACTTTAGTTAAAAGAAACTGATGTATAAAACAAATAAAATAAGCAATTTATAAGACTTATATATTACGTCAAAATGCGTAAGGTGGAACAACAGTATAATGAAAGATTAAATACACTGACAGATGTCAGTAATAAAATTAAACACAATAAACCTAGAGCGATTCGCTCTCAAGTACAACTGCGAGAATGTACACATAAGTGCTTAGTTACAGATTTGAGGGCTGTAGGTCGTCAGTCAGGACTTAGAAAAAACCCTACCATCATGAACCATTACCTAGCATTACAAGAGACTGATACACTTAAACCTATTAAGCATAAAAACAAGTGAATGATTGCTAAGAAGCGAGAATGACTAGAAAAAAACTCATAATTATATATTTCAGAGGAAAAAAAAATACATACCTACAACATAGATTACTCTGATTTTGAGCTCATTGATGTCGTACGGTAGTATGGTAATTAATATATATATATAATATGACATTTTCCGTCAGGATGAGGCCTTTATTTATCATTGAATTGTTATTATAATTATTTTTGTGTTATCATTCTGTACGGTGAAGGAAAACATAGCGAGGAAACCTAAAAGTAGCTACTATGTTTCCTTCACCGTCGATTACCTGATAAGATCGCAACCGTAATGTCGTTTGAATACGATCTCAATTTTTAACATACGCCATATTCCTATAAAAATCATGATCTTCGGAGTCATGAAATCAGGAAACATAAATCTGTTATGCGGTTTACATTTATTTCATGTTCGTACATGTTTATGTTCGTAAACTTATATAAACTTACTATCGTTTATTATGGGTTTTGTCCGATTGTATATTTAAATTTATGTAACTGTGTATATATTTTTTAATATAAGAATTAAAGTATATAGCTATGACGTACGTAGCCTAATTAAAATACCTAGAGAGTATTAAGTTTCTTTTACTTACAAGTTTTAGAAATGGGAAATCTTGTATCTTATTTAAATAGAACTGTTTAGAAAGATGGTTTGCAATACAATTCGTGAACTTAATCCGTTTTATTACAAAGGAATTAAATGCGCATTGAATACTTGGTTTAAAAAAGTTTGGGTACTTACGTATTAAATGCACCGTGCTCGCCGACCGCTGCGCGTCAAGTCGTTTCGCAAGTCTAACCAAACAGAAATAAAAGAGCAAGATGTCGAACGTTCGGCGAGCGCGGTGCATTTAATACGTAAGCACCGAAACTTTTATAAAGCGAGTATTCAATAGGTATTTAAGTTTTTTGTAAGAACACCGCATAGGTGTTATAATTGTTCTTTAAATTATTTATATATGTTTAAATTTTGTTACTGACGAAACGTAACAAGAGATCAATTATATATTAAACGGTATTCGATTATTTCTGTCCACAGAACTACGAAATAACGTAGACATGTGTAGGCGATATTATGAGACAGGGTCCAACGATGAAAAGGTATTTCTCATGACCAATATTTATGAAGTTTATACAAAACCATTACACAGTATACGTAGTAAACTCGGATGCATTTGTTTATTAAACAGTAAAATAGTATCTTCTCTTTTCTTAAGTAATTATTAATTATCTCATTTTATGCAACAGTACTTTCTGTTAAACCATTATAATACCACGTAGGAATTAAAAGTGAGACGAAAATGTTTGTACAGTTTCAAGAAACCTGAAACTGCTTGCTTCTGATAACATAAATGTATGCAAATTCTTCCAGATAAAAACAAGAAATAACCTTAGTCATAAGTAGCAATGAACATGTTACTTAGAGTGTATTATATACTTGAATCTATGTTGGTAATAATTTTACATATTAGGTTATAATTTTTTTTTCTAAGATTGTGATTGTTTATTATACCTGCATTTTATGAAGAATAGGTAAAGAGACACACAGGTAGATGACATAATTAAAAAAGTGACTTAAACATAATTATTATATGATTGACTTCCAATCGATAATTATGTTACTAAAGTTTTTTAAATAGTTATTTTGTGTTTATATGGGATAAAAATAATTTTAAAATAATAAAGTGAGTTGTTTTTATTATTTTAGAATAGTAGCACTGTATTATTCTTACCAATTAATTTTTTTATACAATTTATGCTTTTAATGTTCTATAGAAGATAGCTAAACGTATTATATCGAAATGTAATACATACCTACTCTTTAAAAATAGCTCATTCTGTTCACAATCTAAACTTCTGTTTTGCAATCAAACATTATTTGTTGTATATGATGTTTTCTGGTTCTTGGTATATATTTGGGGATAGCTAATTATTCCAAAAACACCTTTGAAATTTTTTTATTAGTTAAATTAGACGTATTTTAATTAGTTAAATTATTTTTTACGGATTTCTTATTATACATTATATTTGACATATGCACTTAGATTGACAATATTTTGCACGGAAATATAGTATTATTATGTCTATTTCAACACTTAAAATTTAAGGAGCAATATATATAATCTTTATTTGCTATAGTAGTAGTGCAAAATATATGGGTTTGAGTTTCTGTTATCGCCCGGCGCACCTAGCTCCAATTTGTACGCTATAAACAATTCGCATCGCGATACGAGCTAAACTGTACAGAGTTGAAACAATTGAAAACTTTAATTACAGTTTTCTAATCAGCAATATAAAGTAACAAGACTGTATTGATTTAAATATTCATTTGCTATTTCGACTGAATTAAATAGATATGCTTTAGGTTTTTACTACTATAGCCATGCATAATTGTGTCTAAATATAGGTGTATTTAATATTCTAAATCAAGGTTTTGAATAGTGGTCCCTTTGTTAATTAGGTTAGATTTCGCATGTAAATAAATTATGCCATACATTTTTATATATTGCGGGGTTTATACGTAACCAATATTAAATCCAAAAGATTGTAGCTTTCTTTAAAATATATATTTCTAATAATTATCTGCTATTAAAATAAGTTAAACATCTTCAAAACATATATAAAGTTTACATTATTCAAAGTTACTTTTAAATTAGATTATATTTAAAATTTTAATTCTATACAACAATAACTACAAACCTTCGAACATCTGAAGGTTATGCTTCATTTTGCTTTAGTTTTGTTGACTTTATCGGTCCCTTTTAATATTCGATCCATTTTAATTTGATCCGTGATATCTATACTACATTGTTAGTTAACGTTAAGTGTGCTAGGTCATTTGAAGCTGGTTGTCAATGGCAGCAGCAATGAGGTGGTGACCCGTCGACTCACGCATGCATTACAATAGGTAATGTCGATTCGACGCCATCGTGTGTCACACTATTTTCGTATTTCAGTCGATACAATGCAAGATTTCATTGCATAGAGAAATGTTCAGGACGATAGCTAAAAATGTCATGACCTCTTTGTAGTATAAGAAACCTTTTTTTTTTTGGTAATCAATCTCCTAGCTTATTACTGCCATTGGCGACTAATAGTATTACAAGTATCTTGTTATAATTTCGATGTTCTGGCAAGAAGGTGACCTCCTTGTTAGAAATACGCAGGGGAGTTTTTGTGGCACCTCAGAATTCATGCTCTGTGGTTATATTTTTTTTTTATTGTAGCACGGCAAAGTGACTGCACTGTGCCTGATGGTAAGCACAGTACAATCCAAAAACAACGGCGAACACCGAGAGATACCTCCTCCGGCGGTCGTCGTTGTCATGCTGGCCTGCGTAAATGTCTCTTCACGTTACGCTTGAAGGACCCCATGTTATAAGAAGGAGGGAACACACTAGCCGGGAGATTGTTCCACAGCTTCACGGTACGGCAAAAATAAGATAGCGAACTTTTTAGTTCGTGCCCAGAGAGGAGTTACCGTAAAACTGTGGCTCCGAAAACCAGCGCGCGTGGTTCACTTTTCAATTTTCCATCCAATTCACTTGTTTATAATAACCGAACTATATTGCGTAAAATGCCACCTTCTTCTTCTTACCCTTATCCCACATAAGTAGGGTCGGTACAACATGTTTCTCATGTTGTGGTATATGATTTGGCTTAATTTTTATGATTGGCCGCCTGCCTGACATCAACCCTCCTTGGGATTATTTTGTTGTACCACTGTATTTATGATTATTATTATATAGTTACGAAGTCTGATGGGCTTTTTTGGCTTTACAATTGTTCGTTCCGGTTTAAAAACAAAGTTCTTTAAGTTCTTTGCGTAAAATGCCACAAATATTACAAAATATAGAGTCAATAATAACGCAAGATTATGAATAAAATATAAAAGCCACTACATGGTAGACTAAGATCCCGCTAAAAACTCACACTTTTGGTTTTATTTTCTAGTAAATAAGCTGTTATAATCTATGGTTTTACAGAGTTCCTATTCAATCACATTTATAGATAGAAGATGGTAACAAGTTAAGCCTAGAGTTTTTGGCGGGATTTTGGTCTGTCATGTAGTGGATTTTATTTTTTATTCATAATCTTGTGTTACTTGACTCTATATTGTGTAAAATTGGTGGTGTTTTATGTAATATAGTTTGTTTATTGTCGATAAGTGAAGTGAGTGGAAAATAATACCACAGACCATGAATTCTGAGATGCTACAAAAACTCCATGGAAAGTTCTAACAAGATGGCCATCATCTTGTTAGTTCATTGAAATTATATCAAGAAACTTTTAATATCGATACTCACTTGTCAATGGCAGTAATAGTCTACTAGAAGACTGGCTGTAATACTATTAACTACTCGACAATGGCAGTAATAATCTAAATGATTGGTTGCCACAAATAAAGTAAAAAAAAAGAAGTTAAGCCTTGCAAGATAGTCGAGCACAAGTCGTTATAATTGTTTATTATGTTAAAATTGTATTTTTATTTGCTTTTTTTGTATCATGATTAACAGAGAGCTTGCTTAGATTAAAAATAATAAGTATATTATCAATTACAGTATTATTCATATAGATTGAAGAATTTTGAATATTTACTCGTATATTTTTATGATTTAGAATTTTCACATTGCATTGAGATCTATTTCAAAAATTGACAGAAACTGGTATGGTTTCGGTGTAATGTTGGTTATGTGGAGTGAGGAACTTATATAAAACTATTAACCATCAATAAATGTAGTGTAACTTTCTATTAATAACAAAATTTAATAGAATCAGACCAGGACTTCAGGAGATTACTTCCACCGCCTAAACGAATAAATCTTGCCTCTCTATAGTAATGTTTGAGAAAATGTAATTGATAGCAACAATCGCGCTAACATAATTGACACATATATACTTGTAACGCCTTCATACTCGTATTTACACGGAAATATAGTATTTAACTAAGAACATACGAAGCAAATTAGTTTACAACCAAAATTTAACTTGAAATCATGTAAATAACCATTTCAAATGACGTGTATATTACTATAATACAGAGAACCTTACATGTCGCGTACTTGTCGATGACTGCTTGAAGTTAGGACAATTGTCCTTAACTTGTTAAGTACTTTCTCGGTAAGGTACTTCGAGTATTAACACTGAAATTAATTATCTCCTTGTTGTTTATTATGATTCTTACAGAAGAATGATAATCGTTCATAATACTTATAGTATAAGAGTTCATTTTATCTGCAGGTGATAATGGGTGACCGGGCGGCAGCAGAGAGGGCGTGTAAGGACCCAAACCCAATCATAGATGGAAGGAAAGCGAACGTCAACCTAGCAATACTTGGTGCAAAACCTAGAGGAAATCTGGCGCCTGGTGAGTCTTTTATTTCAAAATTGCTCTATATATTCATGTATATAGGGTATTTTTTAGTATTCATGCTTGATAATCAGTCTGTATTTTAGACTTACAATGTTATTATCTTAAGTCATATCAACACTTGTCTCCGATCGTGGTTAAAGGCTCAATAAAAAATAATTTATCGTTTGATTATATAGACGATCGTATTTAAATATGTATACGTAATGAATTTTAATATTTCGTTTGTTATGCCTCGTTTCTCACACCTTCACTTAATAACTCATTGTTGTGAACCTTAAATCTCTCATGCGAGTTTAAAGCAGTTTAAAATTAAATTGTTATTCTTTATATAAATGTTCTTAACTAATAATATTAAATCAAGGAAACGGTTTCTAAGGAGGCACATATATCTATTTACACATACACCTACTGTAACAAAATGTATAAAATATATTCGACAGTTGAAATCCAAGAACAAAATTATTCGTATGTATGCGCTTAATATTCATATTCTATATTCACCTATATTTTCAATAACAATCATTTTTCCATCATTTGTTCTAGTACTGATTTGAATACCTTGTATTTATTCATAGTCGCATCATAAACTCAAATTATACAAGACTAGAACCCGATTTCTTTCGCGATAAATTACAATAAAAATGTCTATAACCTAATGAGGAGTTATTTTATACAACATAAGTACTCCTTCATGAAAACACTTATTGTCAGGGTGCCAACTGGCATGGCAATCGATGAAAATGTAATGGGTTCTGTAGAAATTAAATATGCCAATATACATTTATATATATAGATTGCATTGGCTACTGGTGACATGTGAATGATACTTGTTATGGCCTACATATATGAAGTAAGTTAGCATAAGATAAATACATTTCATTGTATTTCAAAAACATATTTCCATTGTAGTCAACCCGCTTAATTACTTCGAATATTTCAACGACACTACGAGTGAAAATTATATTTGAAAGACTTCGAATATATTAACGGTGCAAGCAACTACACACCTTTATTTGCATTACGAAGGGTTACACACGAAATCTTAAACATGTGAACGAACCTTATCAGCCGCTCAGCTGTTTGCCGAAGATTTTTTTTTCCGTATACGCTACGCTACACATGATTCTTTTTTGTTCGTCTTTTTTTTTGTGAACGACAACGTGTTGTCGTCAAGGGGCAAAAAATTGTGAGATCGCTTCGTGTGTGATACAATGGCTCTGTGGGGGTCAGTATCTTTGTGTGAGTTGGCTGCTCTAGATCTCATCCGTACACGTGTGAAAAAAAAATTATATCGATATATTTGGTTTCCGTGAATCGGCTGATACGTATTATCTTATCGTGATATTTAATGATACATCATAATTATGAAGTTAATAAGATATTGATATCGAAGTTTTTTAAACTAATACCGTACACATTTTACGTTTTTGTCTACTGAGAAACTGGCGTAGTTTAGAAACATTTTTATGCGACCATTATAAATTCATTACTCGCTTCAATACTAGATTTTGCTCGCGGTTTCGCCCGTGTTAATGAACCTTTGATCTATCCTTCAGGAACAATAGTTTTTCTGGATGAATTCTTGTACCCCTCACAACGTGTATGTAATTTATTAGTTGGTTGATATTGGATTTGTTAGTTTGTTGTTGATTACTTGATTGATTGGTTCAGTAGTTAAAGTGTGAAACAACTAACTAACTAACAAACTAACCAACAAAATCGCATTTGCATTTATAATATTGGTAAGGAAAATAAATGAGGACCTAACTTCGCACACAGTCATTTAGTTCCGAACTAAATTTGTTAAAAAAGTTAAACCTTGTAAATCTATATACTTCTATACTAATATTATAAAGAGGTAAAGTTTGTGACGTTGTAGGGGGTAATCTCAGGAACTGATGGTCCGATTTGAAAAATTCTTTCAGTGTTATATAGCTCATTTATCGAGGAAGGTTATAGGCTATATCATCACGCTAAGATCAATAGGAGCGCAGCACCAATGAAGAATGTTTCAAAATCGGAGTTTTTTTTCTCTTGAGATCTTCTGTTGCGTATCAGCGTGAGCCCAAAGTAACTATTCCACGCGAACGAAGTCGCGGGCAGACGTAAGTGGTAAATAAACTGCGAACATACATATATCGCATATTTAACACGTAAATGTAGAACTATAACAATGGTCATCACACAACAGTTAATTATATGTAGGAATCGACCTCTAAGGTCAATATTCACATGTTGCATCCATTTATTTAATTAAAAAACAAAGTTCCATTAAAAAAATACCTCCTATAAACTAAAAATATATTGTTCAACATAAGTTAAAACTGATATGAAATAAAGTATAATATGTTAATATAGGTATATTTTAACCATATTTGTATGATGGGCAATCAAACGAACACCGATATCCAGTACTTTATGGAATAACTGTGATCATTAAAATAGATTACTCACTTAAAAATGAAATTATAAACATTGATTATTAAAAAAAATGACTCCAATTTTGAAGCAATGAAAAATACTCCTATCTTTTTTAAATGCAGGTATTTCAAAGAAAGGTTCATTGCCATTGGTTTCTGGAAAATTGGTCGAGGTTAAATATGAATGAAATTATACCAGTTTTCGTTGATTTTCAATTAAAAATATGAGTAAAAAACTCATACGGGACCTGAGCGCGGAGACTATAGACGATGGGAAACACATCGCCTTCGGTCGAGGTTAAATACGAATGAAATTATACCAGATTTCATTGATTTTCAATTAAAAATATGAGTCAAAAAATTATCCGAGACTTTAGTGCAAAGATTGCCGACGATGGGATACCTCACGATATCACGATACGATCACTTTTTAATTTTAAACATATCAAACATAATTCTAAAATTCATTTTCACAACCTCATGTTTCAATTCTGAAGTTAATAAAAATATATTAAGTGGGACGTATTTATTTATAATAGTTGATTAGTTGGCGATACTGGAGGCGATAATAAATTCCCCCTGATAACACATAATATTCAGTATTTTATCTACAAGTGGGTTTTATACGGAAATTAATATGAAGTTATAGTTTACGGTTTTTAGAGTGTGAATATAGATTGTGAGAATTGTAGTTAAAGTTAAAGTACCTATTTTAGAGTTCTAATATATATTTTCATGTATTTAAACATAGATATTCCTCGCACTTACCACTGGTTAAAGTTCATAAAATAGATGTTTACATGGGCGTAACTCGAATTGATGTCTTCTTTTTTCAGACATTTGTTTTAATGTTTTTTTTTCTTTTGTTTTATGTCACAGGAGGCAAACGAACAGGTGGGTCACCTGATGTTAAGTGATCACCACCGTATAGTAATTATATTAATATATTACAGCCACTAACGACACCAGGGTAGTCGCAAGTGCGTTGCCAGCCTTTATTTGGTGAGAAGAGGGGGAGAGAAGAGAAGAAGGGAGGGAAGGTGGGCGCTCCGGCGCTCTCACTGACCAAACGAAACGCAACAATGCAAGCACTGTTACTTCACGTCGGTTTTCTATGAGAGGGTGGTACTACCCCGAGGCGAGCCGACCCATTCATGCTGAAATCAGTAATAGCTTCAGCTACAGCTCGATAGTGTCTATGGACGGTGATCACTTAATATCAGGTGACCCACCTGTTAGTTTGCCTGCTATGACATAAAAAAACACTGGAATGATATATGTCACTATTACTTATATACATATATCATAATTGTGTTATTTACTAAATTATTTTATAATAACCGGATTTTTTTATATGAGAAGTTTCCTGAACAAAAGACTTCCAAGTACTTACATCAGTTCTATTGCTAGCAGTAGCGATTAAAGGTATACCCTGATTAAGTTTTTATTCAGTTTGATGCCCTAATACAGTAAAAATCATTACTACAATAAATGTGGCTTACTCCTTTTACTATAATTAATACTGATATATCTTTTCAAAGCTAAAGACTAATTGACGGAAATATAATGTCAGAAATTATATTGCTGTTAACACTGCATATATGATTATAAAGTATATTAAAACTAAACGCGTGTAATAATGGATAAGTAACTTTATTTCGTAAGTTTTAAGGTCGGAATATCTACGGAAGTTTAGGTAAAATCTTTCCGGTCGTGGTCGGTTGTACAGTGAGCGCGGGGTACGGACCGCCCCACGACGGAAGTCTCTAAACGCTCGGAAACGGAAGTGCTCGGTATACGAGCCTCGTTAATTGATTGGACACTAGAGTCACGCATCAGGACAACCCTTGCAATGTATTCAATTTGTCCTATCACTGTTGCATAAAATATTGATATATAATTGTATGATTTACTAGCTGTGCCCGCGACTTAGTCTGCGTGGAACGTCAAAAACAATCTATACTAATATTATAAAGAGGTAAAGCTTGTGAATTTGTGACGTTGTTGCGGGTAATCTCAGGAACTACTGGTCCGATTTGAAATGAATCACGAAAAAAACGAATTTACGCCAGATAAATGAAATGAATATGACTAAAAAAAGTCTAATTTGAAAAAATCTTACAGTGTTATATAGCTCATTTATCGAGGAAGGTTATAGGCTATATATCATCACGCTAAGAGTAATAGGAGCGGAGCATAATTGAAGAATGTTTCAAAATCGGGGTATTTTTTTCTCATGAGAGCTTTCGCTGCGTTAGTCCAAAGTAACTATTCCACGCGAACGAAGTCGCGGGCATATGCTAGTGATTAATAAAGTCGTCTGAATATATTACGTCTATTTACTTATTTACTTTTCTCCCGTACTTAATCGCGTCGTCATTATAATTACAATAACTTTTGATAGACCGAACTGATTTTAATGAAACAAATACTAAATATAACTCGAAGATATGCTTTATGATTTCCTTGAAGAGGTTTTATCATGAATGCTGTATTTTAGCAGTGATGAGTGTCCAAACAAACAGACAAACAGACGTGTATAAAATTGATTGGAATATATTTTATTATTTATTCTTAGACAACTGCAACAATTTTAGTGATGCGTGTCCAAACAAACAAACAAATAGACAGACATTTCTAAAATTGATGGGAAAATATTTTATTATTTTTCAATTGTCTAAAAATTACAGACACGTTACATTTAAATTCTTATGTTATTTACGTATGTATACAAGATAGAAATATGAATAATAATTACACATCGTATATTACAATTTGCACTTATATAAATGTTAGTTACGTAAAAGCGATACACATCTAAATTCGAGCTGATAAATAAGTAACAATTTGCGGTATCAGCGAAAATCGCTTGTTCATTTATATGAAAAATTTGCATCTCTAAGCAGTATTTACTAGACGTATTTTTATTCGTAGAACTGTATACTTCTCTCATAATAATACACGGGCAATACTTACATATGAATGACAATGCATAAATACACTTCCGCTCGCACCAACAATGCGCTAACACTACTCCTGATATATAATTTTGTGCGTTAAAAATAACATCACTTGGAACGTGAATATGGCTCACGTGTTTTTGTTATAAGCTAACCTTTTGACTGAATATTAATTATTAATGCAAAAAAAATTGGTATGTTCAATTTCTCTTAAACAATGATAAACAGTTGTTTAACAGAACCGAGTTCAACGGAATTTAACAGAAGAAGTGACTTACAATTTGGAGATGTTAAGGTAATTTTTATACCCATATAATCTATAAAATATTTTAATGTTATATATTACAAACGATTTTAAGTTTAGCATTGTGTTACATTTGCTTGAACTCATTCTTATTAGTTAGTGTGTTGTACAGAGTAAGTCTGTATTTCTCGTTGTTGAAATTTTGGTGTCGACTATTTTTTTTTATACAAAATAATAGACTCTTTAATCCGTTGATTATTTGACTACTTTTTTGTGCACTGTATTGTAATATTGCATATTTTATAATAAAAAATGCTTACTGATACGAATAATAATAATTTATTTAGGCACATTAGAATTTACAGAAACGGAGACAGTTAAATCATAGGCACAAAATACCGTAGTCTATTATAAATTTAAACTATAAAGTATTATAATCATGTAATTCCATTATAATATACTAGCCGATTACCGATCATTATGTTGGACATATAATGGCAAATGGTCAATTGAATAAATAAATAAGTAGCCTAGACCCATCTGTGAAAATTTTTGCATCGAAGGACCATAATTCATTTTTGGCATCCAATCTTCTAGTAGATTATTACTGCCATTGTCGGGTAGGTACATCGGTACGTAGGTATATTACAAGGTTTTTGCGATCGTTTCAATGTTTTAAGAAGATGGTGGCCCTCTTGCTAAAATTTTTCAGGGAGATTTTATGGCAAGTCAGAATCCATGGTCCGTGGTATTATTTCCCATCCACTCTACTTGTGCACCACAATAACCAAAGTAAATAACACAAGATGATGAATAAAATATAAAATCTATATGACATTCCAAGATCTCGCCAAAAACTGCAAATTTGTTAATTTCTCGCTAAAGATTAACAGCTTAGACATCCGAAACAGCTGACTGATGATACTTTTCAATGATTTTCTGGTTTAAGTGAACCGGTGTATCATTGAATGGATATGTATTCGCGCAGCCATGTTCATGAAGGTGTTTGTATTGTTAGAACGCCGGGTGCAGTGGGGGACGAACGCAATACAATAGGTGCGGGCGCGCATGACGATCACCTGGCCGAGGTATACCGGCCTCGCCATATGTCACACGCTTGGGCAATATGCGTTTTACATTTAATTGCCTCTTTTTGCTTTAATAACACATTTTAATGGTTTACCTTTTTTATCGTGTTATATAATAACGCGTAACTACAATTACAAACGTATTTTGTGCTATAAAATGCATTTCTACTACTCAAATATATCGCTTGAAATTATCGAACCCAAGTAAATCTATCTAGGGGCACGTGGTTACGAAAATTGCCTACTGGTTTGGTCTATAATAGTCTAGGTAAAGTTTATAAAAGGGAACTGGATTTTATAAGTGTGGACGCGCGATACAGTGACACACCAATACATCACTGCAACAACACTACACACATCACCTCCACACACGTGTACGCTCACACGCTTACACATAAAGTGGATGGGTTTTTTTTCCCGTATCGAACTGTAATAGTTTAGAATCTTTTCCGATACAAAATACACATAAGAGTTGTTGAGATATGTATGCTTGGTACACATATATGTTTCAACAACTTATATATGTATGAATAGTTTAGCTTAACTTAGGTTAGCTTTGATAGGGAGCGAATTGCATGAACAGGCAACAGCCAAGCCGAGGTGTGTCGAGCACCTTTGAGCTGGTTGCCCAAAATAAAATCGGCTGAGTGCCTTAAACGCTCGCCTTAGTAGTCCGGTAAAGCTGTTAAGACCTTGCTAGGTCAATAGGTCGAAAGGGAAAAGGAGAAGGGAGGTGGGCCTCCGGCGCTCTCACGGACCGAACGAAACGCAACAATGCAAGCACTGTTACTTCACGTCGGTTTTCTGTAAGAGGGTGGTACTACCCTGAGCGAGCCGACCCATTCATACTGAAACTACTAATAGCTACAGCGTGGCTCTACCACCTACAAAATATTTATTTTTATCACGAATACTCACAATAAATTATCATTTACCACCATATATAGTTTACACATATATATTTATTTATGTATATATTTTTTGATCTCCATTGATATAAAACAAATGTTATAAATTCGTATATATTTGAATAAGTACTTACCTTGGATATATTTATCAGTTTTCCTGAAAAATTACCACCCAGCTTCATGGTGGCATGTAGGTGTCGCTGTACGCGCGCGTCGTAAAAATTCACTCTCATCATTTTACCCAAACGCACCAAAAGAATCATGACTTCAAAAACGTTTTCCCTTGTCGAATTATAGAATTCGACCTCTTGACCTATGACGCGTCGATGTAGTACTTATATTGGTGAGTCATCGTCGCGGCATCGGTTCGAAAATTGACAAGGTCATGTAATTTCATTTTATCATAAAATGGGATTCATGATTTTAGAGACCGTAATGAGTAATGTTAAGGAATTGGTAACGTTATTCTGAGTGTTACATTGTAAATAAGTTTTAAAAAAAATGACGCCACTCTTATTTTACTATCCAGTTTGAAATCTATTCGTACTGGATTTGCAATTTTTAACAACATAAATATTATATTTAAATGGCTATAATTTTTAAACGACTCGCTTTATATCTAAGTACGTATAATTTATGTACCTAATACATACAGTCAGATGTAAATAATTATTTTATTAAAACATAAGCTGACCCGTGCCCATTTCGTTGGGCGGTAAACATTTATAAAAAACTACTTTTTGTGACTTAAATATAAAAGTTAGACATATGCTGTCGCTATTTTTTTTGTAGGCATTATCTAGCTCGCTTCACCGGACTACTAAGGCGAGCGCTTAAAGCACTCAGCCGATTTTAAAACATCACTGATGCTGTCGCTAACTTTGTAGGCATTATCAAGCTCTATAACTTTTCTCTAGAACTAAACCATATGTCTCTCATCGTTAAGGCAGCGTTCGTAAGAAACATTTTCGTTCGACCGTTTTTTCTCCGACTACCACAAAAAAGTCTTTTCATTTTTTGTGCTAATATATATAGCCTGTGACACAAGTAACGTGGCTTTCTATCGTTAAATGAATTTTTAAAATCGGTTTAGTAGTTCCTGAGATTACCCCCTACAACCTCACACACACAAACTTTACCTCTTTATAATACTTATATAACACTAGCCTCTGCCCGCGACTTCGTCCGCGTGGAATAGTTACTTTGGGCTAATGCTAACATGCAGCGAAAGCTCTCAAAATATTATTATTTTTCGAAACATTCTTCATTGTTACTCCGCTCATACTGGTCTTAGCGTGATGATAAATAGCCAATAGTCTTCCATGATAAATGAGCATTAGAACACTGAAAGAATTTTTCAAATCAGACCAGTAAGTAGTTCCTGAGATTAACGCGTTCAACCAAATTAGTTAAAGATTACCACTCTTCTCGCGTATTTAACTATAGCCATCATTCAAAATACAATAACTTATGATACAGTGGACCGATTTTAATGAAACAAAGACTAAGTTACTCCTGAGGATATGCTTTATGATTTTATTGTGAACCCAGTACTTTCGCTGTGATACGTGTTGATACAAACAGACAGACAGATAGACAGTCAGACGAACATTTCTAAAAATGATTGATATATATTTTATTACTCATTCATTCACAAAAATCGAACAAGTACATACACGTTGGATTAACATTCTTATATGTATAGACTAGCAGTTATCCGCGGCTCCGTACGCGCTTTTTTAAAATGTATTAAAGAAATGTAAAATTATGAGTAGGTGTGTAGGTACATTACAGATGCTTTTTCAAAAACATTTGTAAGTACGACACGCACGCCATCTACTGGAACATGTAACGTGTACATTATATATGTGAATAATAACAGTGTATCGAATGGGATGGGATTTATCATCAGCAACATACCTGGAACCTTTAACCTACAATATGTCACCCTCAGTGATCACTTAGACTATATAAGAAAGTAATTAAAATTTTAAGCTATACATTTTAGATTTTTTTTTGAACTGACTACGCTATTGACCTAGCTAGGTCTTAAGAGCTTCACCGGACTACCTTAATCGAACAATATGTGTTAAATCTTTTATTATATAAATAAGGCTACAAATTGAAATCAATTATATTGAATTTATTTAACCTTAATTGTTTGTCATATAAATATTAATTATGTGAGTTACTGTAATAATATTAATACAAGTTTTAAAAATTAATTAATTTTTCTTGTTAAACATAAGTAAGAAGCAGAAATATAAAGATGAAATTCAATGTGGCTTCTTCAATGTTATTTGAGTACTGGATTTTTTTGTTTTGCCGATGAAAATGATTTGTTTTTTGAAACGAGTACAATATTTCTTAATTTTGGTGCAGTGTTGAAGTCGAAACAAAGTAAATAAATTTATTTAAGTTGGTATATTTATCAACGAAAGATTAGTGTTTGAATGACCAAATTTCATTTTGATGTAGACCGTAATTCGACGCTTAATTAATCTGTTATCAAAATCTTAACACATAATCTATAATTATCTTGCTAATTAGATTAGTAAGGCGATATCTTGTGATTCAATGAATTTATAGAATTTAAGTAATGTTTCTTTTATTTTACATGTAGACCTCTTTATGTTAACCTCTACAAATATATGCTCTCTTGTTAGAACTTTCCAGGGAGTTTGAAATAATACCATTGATATTAATTCCCATCCATTTCACTTGTGCACAATAACTAAAGTATATTACGTAAAATACGACCAATGTTACAAAATATACAGCCAAATAACATAAGAATATGAAAAAAATATAAAATTTTCATTATAATATCAACTGGTATCTGCTTTCATGAAAATGGATGTGTTATTTTATCGAAATTACGTGTTTTATATATGGATTACGTAATTATTTATTATTTTTCCCTATTTTGTAATCATTACTTAACCAATGTAATTCGTTTATCGATTATAAGTTAGCATTATTAAATTTTATCTTTACTGCTAAGCCTCGAATGGAAAACGTAATGATATTGTATGGGGTGTAAGGGGTGTCGAATAACATCTTAAGACATGAGACATCCAAGCCAACCTCACCTGCACGTGGTGCACCCTGCTGAATAAGGAACGAAGCAATGGCGAAAGCGGGGTGGCAGGGTTTTACAGCCTGACTGGGTCGCAACCACCATGTATATGGCGAAAAATCCCGTTATAGTGATCAACCTATGCATATCTAGCTTTTCGCAGGCCGACATGACAGCGGCGACCAGCGATGGATAGTGTGTCACTCGGTGGTCGCCATTGTTTTTGGATTGTACTGTGCTTACCATCAGGCATAGTGCAGTCATCATGCCGTGCTATAAAAAAGCCGTAATCATATATCAATTAGTAAAGTTATTGTTAATCTAGGTTCTGCTATGTTGTAGTTTAGATTAGATAAATCGCGTCTATAAGACGTCATAAACACACGACAATTTTATTTTAAAGTGTAGATTACAAAGAAAAAATGCTTATACGTTTTAATTTGATACGGTTATAAAGGAATGCGTTTTCTTGCAGACATTACAGGTTCGTTAAGTTTATATTCAATGTACTGTGCGCGGTTTTACGGTTCCGGTGTTGTATTGTTTGTTTATCAGCCCTTCTGCACGAACCGAACGCTAAAATAATCCTCCGTAAGAACATTTACTTTACGCAGAATGTTAGTAACAGTGTAAATTAGTATCCGATAGGCCTGGGTTCAGAAATAAATTTTGCTGAATGTACCGTTTGTAATAATAGAAACTCATGCGATGATGCATAAGACAAGAATGCATCGCTTGATTGTTTATAACAATATTTTGAATAAAGATATTATTTATTGCAACAGTCATGCATGTCACATTTGAAATAGGTATGGTAAATCTTTACAATAAATTTGATGGGAAAAGTGATTCATGGAAATACCAAAACTACGGCTAAATACTGTAAAAAACTGAATAAACTACCAGTGATGCCCGCTGCTACTTGCGCGTTTATATCTAAGTAATTGTTTCCGTCTCATAATTTTATGTTTTGATACTAATTATGACATCCAAAATATTGTTATATCTTTTTAATATCCTATTATATTGACAAATACATTTATTTCCTTCCCTGTAATAGAAATGTTGTTGAAATAGGTCGTTAATAAAGAAAAAAATATCTTTGTTTTCTAGTTATTTCTAAAATTATTATTGATACCTAGCAGGAACCGCAGCACCGCACGCAATTTTTAAAAAATCGTATTAAAGAATTATAGAATTGTGAGACTATGTACAATTACAGAAATGCTCTTTAAAGGCAATTGTAAGTACGACGCGCACACCACTAAAAGTAACATTTAACGTGTACATTAGATATATAAATACAAACAGCGTGCCAAATAAGGTAATATTTGGAACCTTAAGCCGCCATATACCTCAGTGTTCACTTACACTGTATAAAGAACTAATGAAATAATAACTTCAAATATTATTATGAAGATTTACATTTATATTACATTTAATATACATTGCCATTTGTGACTATACAAAAACTAAACGCTTGTCTGTTCCGCAAGAAATTGTATTATGGAACTCTTTACGTAATACGTTTATAATCTAAGATCTTATTAGGAAGACCTGTATATCATTAATGTTATTAATAATTACAATGTCCAATTGTAAGTAATAAGTTGATAATTGTTTCTCTTATTAAAAATAAAGAATGAGTTGAAATCTTGCTAAATTTCATGCAAAGTCCCGGGTAACGGCTAGTCTAAATTAAAATAGACAAAATTACTTTTTATTAGGTTCGCTATCTACCAGTGAAAGTCCCATGAAAATCCGTCTAACCGTTTTGGTGATAGCACTGTGGGCGAAGCCACGGTTAACAACTAGTATAAACTAAAATTGTTTAAATTAGTTTTTGTAAAGTCAGCTATCTGCCAGTGTAAGTCTCGTGAAAACCGGTCTAACCGTTTTGGAGATAGCACTGCGGGCGAAGCTACGGTTAACAGGAAGTCTAAATTAAAATAGACTAAATTACTTGCTATGATGTCCGTTATCTGCTGGTGAAAAGTTCCGTGAAAACCCGCTGTAATTTTAGCTATCTACCAATGAAATTCTCGTCAAAATCGGTCCAGCAGTTTCGGAGATTACCCGGAACAAACAAATAAACAGACAGACAGACGGACAGACAGACAAAAATTTTAAAAATTGCATTTTTGTTATCAGTATCGTGTATACTTTCGTACCCAATCAGTAAAAAATATATATTTTGATATTACATACAGACACTTCATTTTTATTATATGTATATATAGAAGATAGATATAGATTTATTATATCCTATCAATTTCAAAAATAAATTTACTTTCCTGTATATAAAACTCACATCAGTAAACGCGTAGTATATACTTATAAAATTAGTTTTTTTTAAACTTTAATAACTGTATATTAATTTAAGATATCGTCATATTTTTTAAATTAAGGAAGTGTCTATGAAGTAAAACCAAAAAAATTTGTTTGGTATTTATCCTCTGGTTTTTACGTGGTTAAAGCTTTATATCTTAAGCGTTCGCAGTAAGACAGTCAGCTGCCTTTTCTACAAAAACTAGCATTTGCCCGCGACTTCGCTCGCGTTATTGTATATTTACGTATTCTCCGGGAACAGTACTTTCTGGAATAAAGGCGTTCTGTTTTTTTCTTTACCCTTGACCAATTGTATACAAAATTCCATGACGATCGTTGTAGTAAAAGCATTTAGTTCGGTTAATCGGTTTAAAAATTCGGTCATCGTAAAAGCGTAATAAACAAATTCACCGTCTAAATTTATTAGTTAGGTTATACGAAATCAGTTAACAGTAATAAAATTGAAAGAAGACGCATTGCTGAATCATTGATATTTATATATCCAACCAAGTATATTGTTGTAGTGTTTTATTCAGTGTAGACTATAGAATATAACTTGTTTAGTTAGCAATAATGAATGAAAAGTTATGACCGTTAAACTAGTCCATTTTTTGGGGCTGTCCCGTCCGTTTTGTGTATGTGCAAGCATCGTTTCGTAACCGTTATTCCGAGGGTCGCAATCTCCTTTGAAAAGAGACGCAGCGTGCGCAACTCGTCTGGCTTAACAACAGTTTGCCCTCATTCTGTACCTGTGCGATCGCTCATACAAAAACAGGAGCAGACAAATTATTCGACGCATCACTACAAATAACGAATAGTGTTTGTATTATAAAATACATACAAACATAACATAAATCAGGTACGCACTGATAGATATATTCAACTGGATAAGTAACTTTCTTCGTGAATAATATATATATTTTTTATGGAAATCGATTCAGTTTGTTTGATGGAAGCTTAACTGCGTGTCTGTCTTCGGCGCCCGCGCATCGCGGCTCGCGCCAAAATAAATAAGCATGTTCCACGATCGAGTTGAATTGAAAGGAATTGATCAGACGTGGATCTATCGAAACCAAATAAGTTTGTATTCTTTTATAGAATATGTATAAAGAATCGACGTTATAATAAAACAAATGAATAATCGGGGATACAGAAGAATAACGAAAGAGAATATTATTAACTAGCTGCTTCGCACTGATGTACTAAGGAAGATTATGATACCAAACTTGCTTTTGCAATACGACCATCTCATGAAATAAAATAGCAACAAAATCAAAATCACTTTATTCAATTTAGGCCTTAAGAAGGCACTCATGAACGTCAAAATTACCACCGGTTCGGAAAACAACCCAGTCATCGAGAAGAACCGGCAAGAAACTCGATTTGGTTTATCTTTTTAACAAATATATATAATATTTACAATAATAATATATTATATATAATAGTAAATGTCACAAACGTTTTTAATGGATGCACAGAGATGAGTCAATTCCAGACATCACCATCGTTCACATATTGATCCACTCTATAATATCCTTTTGACACTAAAACCCGCTTGACATGGCGCTTAAATTCGCAATCCGGCAAATCGGTAATATCCCTTGGGACTTTGTTGTAAAATCTAACACTATTTCCCAAAAAACTATTACCGGTTTTACTAAGTCTAAAACGTGGGACAACCAGTTTGTCACAATTTCTAGTATTTAGATTGTGCCGGTTTTTTACGAAATCTAGCTTTTCAAGGTTCTTACGGACATACATTAAATTGTCAAGAATGTATTGGGAGGGCAGAGTCAAGATACCGTATTCCTTGAACTTGGTCTTTAAGGATTCGCGTGGTCCCATATTGTAAATTGCTCGAACTGCCCGTTTTTGTAATAAAAATATGGTGTCTACCTCAGCTGCTGTCCCCCACAACAGAATGCCATAAGACATTAAGCTATGGAAGTAGGCGAAGTAGACTAACCTAGCAGTAGCAATATCAGTTAGCTGGCGAATCTTACGTAATGCAGCAGAACTTAATTTTGCTTGCCAATTGTTTAATTTGAGCACCCCATTGTAATTTTGAATCTAGTGTGATACCCAAAAATACAGTATTATCAACTAACCTTACATAATTCCCTTCGATTTTGATGCTACTATGAACCTGTGGCACGTTAGGCAAAATAAATCTCATACATTCTGTTTTACCTGTATTAAGTACTAAGTTATTGAATGCAAACCAATGAGAAATTTCGTTTAAAGTATTATTTACATGCCCAACCTCTGAATCTGTCCTTTTTACTTTAAATATAATTGAAGTATCGTCTGCAAAAAACACCATGTCAGCACAGTTATTGACCATTAGCGGCAGATCATTTATGTATATTAAAACAAGAACGGTCCTAGAATAGAGCCCTGTGCGACGCCAATTCGCGCAAAGGATTCTGCAGAGGTTACCCCTTGTATGCTAACTTTCTGATAACGATCTTTTAAATAAGAGACTAGAAGGTCGAGAGAAGATCCACAAATACCATAATGTTTTAATTTTAGAATAAGCGTACTATGGTCAACGCAATCAAAGGCCTTAGAAAGACCGCAAACACACACCAATTGCACCATGCGAGTCCTCCCAAGCCCTCAATATATAACTTATAAACGTTGCACCCGCGTCAGTAGTAGTAACAGAACAACTGAACGTCACTCTGTCAACATTTTTGAATGACTCTCTACTATCATTGGGGCCGTTCAAGTATATATTTTTTTAATATTTTATTCTGCAATCTCTTGGTCCGCAATTTTTTTGCTTTCGTTTAATTCATTATATACGTCAAAAACGTTGTATCTGTGATCAACTAGCTATTAGCTACTTTAAGACGGTATTTTTAATGATGTTCTTCGGTATCTTTATGACGGTTGCATTTTTTTATATTTAGGAATCAAACGTACAGGTGGTTCACCTGATGTTAAGTGATCACCACCGTCCATAGACACTTGCAATACCAGGGGAGTCGCAAGTGCGTTGCCAGTTTGTCTTGGGAGAGAGGGGGAGTAAGGGAAGAGGGATGGGTAGGGGAGGTGTTCCTCCGGCTCCATTTTGACCATTAAAGTATAATGTAATAACAAAAACGGAAGAGGGGGGGTTTAGAGGGGGTCTTTCATTTGCTTATTTTTGATGACATAGGTAAGAGATGTGAGGCGCACGGTCTTATCTACTGGTCTGCCATCACCCTAGTAGCGGACCACTATAAGTTAATTCCTCTATAGACTATAAACTCCTTATTTCTAGACTTGTTAACTGCAGCCTATAAATCAATAAGAAAACCAGAGGGGGAGGGGAAGGGGGTTGTGGTAACTGCATTGCTTACTTTAACTGGCTCGGGGAGGGTCAAAAATACAATAAAATACTGCTTACGTAATACCTTAACGTAAAACCTTTTCTCACTCGCTCTTTGTTTTTATATGGAGATTTTTTAACTCAAAGTCACTTTTCCGTACGATTTTTCAAATTATTCTTTTATACTAACTTCGTTCTGACAATTATATAAAGAAATAACGAAATAGGTGCAGCCGTTTACCCGCGCGATAGTGACACAAACTGTTACATCACTGCGACAACATTACACATATCCTCCACACACGTGCACGCATACACGCTTACACATGAAAGTGGAAGGGTTTTATTTTTTTCCCTTATCAACAAACTAAAATAGTTAAAAAAATTATACGGTGGTAGGAGGAGAAGGGCAAATCGCCGCCTCCTCCCTCCGGTCCTTCGTTGGCGGAGAGGGCCACTCAGAGGGTCATCTTCGCGGACCCTCTCCGCCGCCTCCTTCTGCGAGATGACGTCCTCGCAGAAGGTGGCCATCGCGTTCCATGTCTCTTCGCTGCCGAGCATGGCCGAAACCACACTCGGCAGCGACAAATCCAGCCCTACCGCAACAGCCCAAGCCGAGGTGTGCCGTGCACCCTTGAGCTAGTTGTCAAATAAAATCGGCTGAGTGCTTTAAGTACTCGCCTTAGTAGTCCGGTGAAGCTGTTAAGACCTAGCTAGGTCAATAGCGTAATCAGTACGAGAAAAAAAAGGTACAGCCGTTCTGAAGTCATGCGCTTACGTACATTCGACAATTGCTTTTTATTTAGATTATTTTATTTTTATTTATGTATATTCGAAGGAGTACCAACAGTTACCAATGCCAGTGAATTTTAATACATATGTAATTCAAAATACAATATTATAAAGAGGTAAAGTTTGTGAGTATGTGAGGTTGTAGACGGTAATCTCAGGAACTACTAAACCGATTTTGAAAATTCTTATATCAATAGAAAACTGCGTTATTTGTGAGTGTCATAGGCTATATAACAATATTATAAAGAGGTAAAGTTTGTGGAGGGTAATCTCAGAAACTACTAAACCGATTTTGAAATTTCTTTTACCAATAGAAAGCCGCGTTATTTGTGAGTGTCATATGCTATATTAACCCGAAAATAAAAAGACTTTTTTGCGGTAGTCGGGTTTTTAACGCAATTCGGAGAAAAACGGTCGAACGAAAACGTTTCTTACGAACGCTGCCTTAACGAAGAGAGATATATAATTGAGTTCTTGAGAAAAGTTGTAGAGCTTGATAGTGCCTACAAAAAAGTTAGCAATAGCATATGTTTAACTTTATATTTAAGTCACAAAAGGTAGTTTTTTATAAATGTTTACCGCCCAACGAAGTGGACACAGGTAATATTATTATTATAAAATTATGTTTCGTTATTTTTCTTGGCGAACAAGTACAATTAACTCGTATAGTATGTATATATTTAGTCTGCGAGGCTTTGTTATTATATCATATTTATTTACGTGAACTCCTATATAATTTAACCGGTATTGCCAGCAGCGTACTACTATAGAATGTGAAATTCTCACGTTTTTTTGTAATTGTCATCCTTCCGTGTACTAATTCTCGCATCCTCGGTAGCTAATGCTACTAGCCAGTTTAGAACGGTTTTTTATTATGTTTAAGTTGATATGTTATTTTAGATTTATCTTAAAGTTTGTTATTATTTCATTTTTTTTTATGTCATAACTGGCAAACGAACTTGTGGGTCACCTGATGTTAAGTGATCACCACCGTCCATAGACACTAACAATACCAGGGGAGTCGAAAGTGCGTTGCCAGCCTGTGTTTGAGGGAAAGGGAGTGAAGGGGAGAGGAGAGGGGAAGGGAGGTGAGCCTTTGGCGCACTCACTGACCGAACGAAACGCAACAATGCATGCATTGTTACTTCACGTATGTTTTTTATAAGAGGGTGGTACTACCCCAGACGAGCCGACCCATTCATGCTGAAACCAACAATAGCTTCAGCGTGGCTCTATCACTCTTAATTACACATACAAAATCAAAACATATTTTGTTAAATTTAGGCCCTAAGAATGCGTTTATGAACGTCAAAACCACCACCGGTTCGGAAAACGACCCAGTCATCTAGAAGAGCCGGCGAGAAATAGCAAGAAAATATATATTTACTACCCAGAATCTAGGACACAGTATCGACAGTGCTCTTAACTCTACCCTCCCAATACATTCTTGATAATTTAATGTATGTCCGTAAAAACTTTGAAAATCTGCATTTTGTAAAAGACCGGCATGATCTAAATACTAGAAACTGTGACAAACTGGTCGTCCCATGTTTCAGACTTAGCAAAACCAGTAATAGTTTCTTAGGTAATAGTGTTAGGTTTTACAATAAAGTCCCAAAACATATTACCGATTTGCCGGACTGTAAATTTAAGCACCATGTCAAGCGGGTTTTAGTGTCGAAAGGCTACTATAGAGTGGATCAATACGTGAACGATGGTGACGTCTGGAATTGACTCCTCTCTGTGCATCCACTAAAAACGGTATTGTAACGTATAATGTATTTGAAATATATATATATATATGTTAAAAAGATGTACCCAATCGAGTTTCTTGCCGGTTCTTCTCGGTGACTGGGTTGTTTTCCGAACCGGTGGTAGTTTTGACGTTCATAAGCGCCTTATTAGGGCCTAAACTGAATAAAGTATTTTTGATTTGATTTGACACAAATTATGGTCATCACACGAAAATCCGAGACCTCTCCTCTCTATAGATGGTCTCACTACTGTACGAGGCGTTTAAAAATGTATTATAACTTTTTTCATTTGTGTTCTTTTACTGTCGTATAATATGCAGCATGTGTCGATTATGACGCATTACCGAGTATTTAATTAGGTGTTCCGTTTTATAGAAGATAGTGTACATCGTTCTATTACACAAGCGGCTCGAGACACATTGTTTACAATCATAAATGCACTAACAACCGCAAGAACGTGTATCGTGTAGCCCAGTTTCTAAATACGTCGCGGGTACGACTAGTATTGGGAGTTTTCAGCGGTTCCATAGAGTCGATTATGAAAACATTGTTAAAGTTTTATTATATGGGCGTGTTGATGAAGGCCGAACGGGCCACTTGTCCAAACAGACAGCGACACAACTATTGTAAATTATTGACTACAGCGTACATCGCAGTAATCGATTCACACCTGTCTGTTAAAGACTCTAACGAAGACAGTAATAATTGTTATTCTAAAAAAAATGAGTGCGTGTAACCGTCACACGCGATTTAAGTAAAACTTTTTAAATATTTTTGTTTTTGTCAATAAATAGTCTACAAACAAATCAATCAATTGGAAAAACAAAAATTAAAAATGTTAATTAATTAATTATATACATTTATATGGGCGCGCGACCGTGCTGCTTTTAATGTAAGTAAGTAACTAAATCAAAGCTTCATTATCTGTAGTGCCATCTATCAGCTAATTCGGAACTTAAATAACAGAAAAATATTACTAGCAACTCTTTGCTATAAAGTAAATAAAATATAGAAAAGTACGAATAGATTACTATGATAAGTAACGAATTAAGTTAATATATATTATAAGAAGTTTTGCTTATGTTTAATTATTATCTAACCAGACGGTACAGAAACGTGCCGCCATATTGCCGTAACGGACTTCCGTTGCATCGTCATCCAGTTACCTACTAGTCGCGCCTAAAAAGTTTTACTTCAAAAAATAAAAACTGTTATACGAAATGGTTTAGAAGAAACTGCACCGTTGAGCTAGTTGTCAAATAAAATCGGCTGAGTGACTTAAGCGCTCGCCTTAGTAGTCCGGTGAAGCTGTTAAGACCTTGCTAGGTCAATAGCGTAATCAGTTCGAGAAAAAAAAAGGTGCAGTCGTTCTGAAGTCATGCGCTTACATACATTCGACAATTGCTTTTTATTAAATTATTTTATTTTTATTTATGCATTCGAAGGAATATCAACAGCTTTTAATACATAATTCAAAATAAAATATTATAAAGAGGTAAAGTTTGCCTTGCTAACTCAATAGCCTAGTCAGTTCGAAAAAAAAAGTTTAGAAGAACGCAAAAGAAATTAAACATTACTCGTATTACAATCGCGCGATATCTACTCGTAAAATCTTTAATATTTAACTTATCTATACTAATATTATAAAGTTTGTGAGTTTGTGTCGTTGTAGGGAGTAATCTCAGGGACTACGAATCCGATTTGAAAAGCCCTATGACCAAGCTAGGGTTTCCTCATCATGTGTACCTTTTTCGAAAGTTCAGGCTCATTCGTAAGGATTCAAACCTACGTGATCTCTGACCTCTATCTATTCAATTAATAAGAACGTAAATCTAACGAGTCTGTACTTTTTAGATTTTTGTGAAAAATATTTGTTGCAGGTGTCTAAGAATAAGATATCATCAAAATCATAAAGCATATCCTCATGTAACTTTTACTCTTAGTTTCATTAAAATCGGTTCATTCTATCAAAAGTTATTGTAATTTTAATGAGGACGCGACTTAATTAAGAGAGTAAAGTAGATAAGCAAATGGAATTAATACATTCAGATGAATTTATCAGTGACTGTATTTTTACATTAGGTTCCATACGGACGGCTAATAATAGATATTTACCATACATTTAGATAGAGAAATGCGGATAAAATGATCAATTAATAGGTTAACTTGATTATAATTCGTTTAGGCCTTTAGGTATCTTACAAGGTGCCTCAAGCATGGAAGTCATCGTTGATTAATGAGTAGTGTGAGTCCTTTGCGGTATTTGCAAGGGGTAGTCCCTCTGTTTGCCGATGCAGTCGTGTCGCGTGCGACGCTGGGCACCCTTCGCCAGCGCATTAGTTATGTATGTGCCCAAACCCCCCGCAATGGCCAATGCGCCCCTGCCACTATTTTTATTTTAAGCATGGGATTTAGGCGATGCACTGATGAGTCCACACGCGCTGACTCGCGATCGATATCGAAGCACCCGTTCGGTGGGGAGACCATAAATTATTATTCGAATATGTTGGATGTGTTTAATCTTTATATATAAATTTCTTCTGTACGTGTGTATGTCACTGAACTCCTCCTAAACGGCTGGGCTGATTTTGATGAAATTTTGTGTTCGTGTTCCAGTGGATCCGAGAATTGTTTAGATTCACAATTGCACCCGGAAGGTGGCGCTGCGGTTGCTTTTCGGGTTTTTTTTAATCATCAAGGCACGGCAACGTCTGCTGGGTCTGCTAGTAAATTATATAATAAGAAGTACACTAATTTTGGTAGTGAGGATTTAGAATTATTTGAGAATTGTATTTTAAATAAATTACTTACGACATTTTGATTCAAATATACATAGTTCACTGAACAAACTTTTCTAAATAGTATCAAGCTTGTAACTGATAGCAACTACAATACTATACAAACACAATGGTGACCAACAAACAGTATAGAGGCATTTTGAACGAGACTACTACTGGCCTATGACTCTTCACAGGTGGGCACGGGTCGGCTAGTAAGTTATATAAGAAGAAGTACACTAATTTTGGTAGTGACGATTTAGAATTATTTGAGAATTGTATTTTCAATAAATGACTTATGACATTTTGATTCAAATATACATAGTTCACTGAACAAACTTCTTTAAATTGTATCAAAGCGTAGCGATATGACCTTGTAACTCATAGCAACTATAATACTATCTAAACACAATACCACCAACAGGATATAGGCATTTTGAACGAGACTACTACTGGCCTCTAACTTTTCATGGTATTCTACGCGTCTTATTAAGATATCATATACCTACGCTAAACAAGAGTGGTCATCAGAAGTAAACCAAACGGTCAAAAGGTTATACATATGAATATATAGGTCACCTCAAATAACAAAAGCCTTTAATAGATTTGATGCGTGTTCGGACACCGCGTCTATCGATGTAGGCTAGAACTATTTGCAGTTGAGTTGGAACGTTCTCTGAAGGAAAAATTGTAGGTAGGATGGTAGAACTTTAGTAGGTGGTAGAGCCACGCTGAAGCTATTATTGGTTTCAGCATGAATGGGTCGGCTCGCTCGGGGTAGTACCACCCTCTCATAGAAAACCGACGTGAAGTAACAGTGCTTCCATTGTTGCGTTTCTTTCGGTCAGTGAGAGCGCCGGAGGCCCACGTTCCCTCCCCTCTCCTCTGCCTCCTCCCTTCCTTTTCCCCAAACAGGCTGGCAACGCACTTTCGACTTCCCTGATGTTGTTAGTGTCTATGAACGGTGTTGATCACTTAACATCAGGACATAAAAAAAAACTTTTTCTGAGGCCGCCTGTTGATGTGTTCCAGCAGCTGTATTTAAGAGCCAATCCCTCTAGGTTTAACGTGTTTAGTATCTTAGACCACGTCGTCATTTAATATCAAATGTGATTGTGGTTATACGCTAATATCTATAAAATACTGAAGATAAGAAGAAAAATAGATGAGTTAACATGAAAAGGATCTAACAAATTTGTGTTCTGTAACACAGAAATTGTAATTGTGAGTTTAAATGTGATTTGTATATTCTTTTAATGTGTTACGAAGCCATATAAGTAAATGTAGCAGTGAGTAGCATGGCCGCGTGATACAGATACTATCTACTATTAACTTTTATGTATGTTTTGTTTTATTGTCACGGACGGAAACAAGTAATTACCGCTAACACAAAGCCGTCTCCTTTTGTGTTTTATTTGATTTCGATTATAAAATTGTTACGGAGAAAAAACTACACGAAATTAATATTGAAGTATTAGGTACCTATTTGTTTAACATTACACGTGAACATAGTTCATCATAATTATACCACCATATATGTACCAGTAAAAAGTTACGTAATGGTCTATATTGACCGGTGGTATATCATTTTGATGTCCCCAGGTTGAACAGACCCCGGCATGTATCAACGAATTTTTCGGAATTCGCGTACACTTACTAATTTAAAACGGTAACAATATCTTGTATTATCATACTTTCCTTCGGGAAGAGGCTTATGGCCCTGCAGTGGGTCTCTTACAGGCTGATGATGAAGATGATATGTACCAGCTGTGCTGTTCTTCTGTGCTGTGATGCTGACTGTGAGCTACAGATTTTTCGTCATTTTTCCGGTTTATGTCTAATAAAATGAGACCCTTTTCCTGTCACAAGACAATAATTAGAGAAACAGATTACACCGAGTTAACCTGAAGTGTCTTAAAGTTAAAAGAAGTCGAGTCAGTCGTAAGAACTGTCGACAGAAGTGTAAACTCAAAACAATGAAATAAATGTGTGCTCTTTTGAATTTTTATATTAATTATAGTGTGAATGACAGTATTTCAATTTCAGAATTTGTTTATTGAAATTATTAACATTAGTGTGGGTTTTCATATCTATTGACACTAGGAACAATTTTTTTTTATAGTTGCACGACAAAATGACTGCACTGTACCTGATGGTAAGCACAGTACAATGCAAAAACAATGGCGATCAGCGAGTGACACACTATCCATCGCCGGTCGCCGCTGTCATGCCGGCCTGCAAAAAGCTGGATATGCACAGGCTGATCCCGAAACGCGACCCGCAGAAGCGAATCACTATGACGGGCTTTTTCGCCATATATTCGGTACCACGACAACACACCCGAGAAACGAGATTACCACGCAGCCGTAACATTAACACTAGCGGTACCATATCAGGATACATCAATCGGGGAAAACGTTATTCCCGTTGGCATCGTCATTAGTGGTTACGGTTTTAGTGGGCGTCATTCGGGTAAAATGCGAGCACAAAACACAATTTTTACATTACTTTAATTTAGATTCAACAATAGTTTTACACTATACAATGATATCGTTGTACAAATTAACAATTAAGACCGAGCAGCGAGTTCGGGGCACCGATCTTACTTTAATCACCGAATATAATAATACTCTCATCAACGATCCAACTCGATCTGTTGCCACAGAGTACGTTATATAAATAGAGGTCGCACTCGTTCTTTCCGATCAGCGCCTCTATAATATGACTTTCGAACTAATATGTGTTAGTTATAAATGTACATTTATAGCTATGTATGTATGCATACAGCGGTACTGCGTAAATCGTATACAAGTTCTTGATCATTTTTATTTGTAATAAATATATTCATCGTAAGGCAAATCTTAATCCAAGTATGTATATGCAGGAGTCAATGTTTATAAGTAGATCCGGAGATAGATAAAATTGTTTGTGGGAGGTCAGAAAATTTAAGGGAGCACACTCTCGCAACAGATAGGTAAACAAAGTGAATGACAACAAATATTTCAAAGTTTTCAGTTTGAACTGTCAAAATTAATTGTCGACCTCCATCTATTGTTATCAAACTACCCAAAAAAATTATATAACAGTGCCATCTAGAGAGTGAATTGATAACTAAAAATAGACAGCCATTTCCATACAAATCCGATTCTGAGAAGTGAAAATAGCGTGTCCTATACTACGCGTCGCTAGTCTGACGCAAGCGCAATACGGCCGGTCATGCTTACGTTGCATGTCATGATGCGAAATAAATTTTACTCGGGCCAAACATACCGCACAACGCGGCTAAAGCGATGTTCACTTTAAAAATGCAATGGAAAAATGCTTCTAACGCGCAAATTAGGGTATGACTAGACCAATTAATCAACAACGTCGCAGCACACCGATAACCTCGGAGTTGTTGAACACGGTCCAAGTAAATAATGTGGTATCTTCCGTGTCATGCGGATGTGTGGCATCTGGCCTGAAAATCTCGATCCATTTGACGACGTACTCGTGGAACACGATGTGGTGATCACGAGTTGAACATCTTAAAGAGTGTGTTTATGTATTAGGGGTACCAGTTACCGCTGCATTACAATAATCTATTCGCAGATACGTTGTAGTACAATCATTTTTAACATCTTCTATACCCTAAATAGATAGGCGAAGGTAAAACATTTCAGTTCCGTTTTCTCCTTTGTTTCTGAACCAATTTTCTTTATTTCAGTTTTATGACGAACTTTAGTTTTACTAATCAAAACAATATAAGGGGTTACTTGTTTTTCCAAGCCCTCACCTATATTACATGTAATTCATACATTGAAAATTAATGTATTATGGCGTAAATTATTGTTAAATTGCTATAAATCGCTGTTAGATGACACTGAAGAAGATCAACTTTTGTTCCATTCAACTTACGGTTTATAAAGACTTGATATTTGTAGACATTATCGTTATTGTGGATCGAAGATCACACGGGAATATTTACAATCATTGCTGTTATATTTCAATGATTAATTACACCAAAAGTAATTACAATACATAATAATAGTAACAGAGTTAGTTAAAACATAAACTTTAAGAAAATGTCTAGTAAAATTGGCTATTGTAGTACTATTGGCTGTCCAGTGTTCGAAATTTGATCATAGGTCATATTTTTTAAAGTTTCAGTATTACTGAAGCCTATTTGCCAAAAAGTAGTCCTCTGTAATCATTGCGTATAATTAAAAAAATCCATCTATCTATCTATATTGATATCTCCTAGACGAAAAATAAGAAAATCGGTCAATAAACAGAGGAGGTGGAAGTACTTAACTTTTTTGTGTGTGGGTTTATATTTTAATTATTTATGTAAAAGTCTAGTCTATACTTTGATGATATATATTTTTTTATTACTCCTAGAGCTTCCTGTAGCCTACGTTGACACGGGAACTCTTGAACGTAGTAGATAATTCCGTTCCCCCGTCACATGAGTCACATGATCCCTAGCCGCGACTTCCTTACGAAGCCCTTCTATTTTCCGATAATCCTCTAACAACATTACATATCCGTTTGACAACTTATATATATAGTCACTTGTATATTAATCTATGATAAAGTTTTATAGATCTGATATCGAAATACGGTGACGATTGATAAACGTTGCTCAAAAGACGAACGTGCGGAGCTTTCTTCGTTTCTTAATTATTATTTATCTAGAACAGCTGGCGAGCAGAGGTTGGTCGAACGAGGCTGACTCCGTCCGGCGAACGACGTGGTTATTTATAAAACAGACTTGCGTCTCGTTTTGTCTTCGGCGCGCTCTTTATTTTGTCTAAATATACGCAGTTTTGGGAACGTCGTCGCGGCCGCCTCTGCCGCGACATCGACACTGGCAAAGTGCCAGGAGCGGTAGTCTTTTCTCACCAGCTTATCTTTTGTTGGGAGCCACATAGAACGAGTATCTCTAGTGTTTCGTGCCAGCGACATTTTTAAGAATTGACACGTGTCATCGTCAAACCTACGTCTGGCACTATTGTTCAAGAAATACTGAATTATATTTTATTAAATAAATTATTTAGTCATTGTGTCATTGTTCTGTAATAATATCTACATTGCATCCTTTCTGTATATGCTTATAACCGATTCACAGCGAAAATACAATCGAATTTAATCACTAAGGCGTATATTCATCTGCATATAATACATCTGTTTTAATAGATTGAAGAATAGTCGTAATAATTTTAATGAGAAGAAAAATAAGCTTATACCTAATACCTAAATATGGTTCATTAGAGTATTATATATTAACGTATAAAAAATGTATTTAATATCTAAAAAGTCGCTAATTTTGGATAACAACTTACCTAATACTTACTGCTTTTAATATTGTTAAAGAATAACCAAAACAAAATGGTAACCCATATTTAATTTATCGAGTTTTAATTAAGCATATAATTAAGCATTTTATAATTTTTAATAATTCAATTAAATATCGATGTAACTACTTAATTATATGTGACAATTGGATCAGTAATATAATAATTGGAACTGAGTTAAAAGTAGTAAATGATTAACAATACAATTAATTGGTAAACAGCTGAAAAGTTTTTTCCGCGTAAATCAGTATCCTAGGAACCAGCGCATCCTCGAAATTAGTAATGAATCGGTTGAAAAAATGGCTGCCTGCTGATAAATCTTTGCAGTGTCGGATTGACGACTGCCGAATGTCCGAGACGACATCGGTCAGGCAGATCAAAGAGAAGGCCGCCGGACATATCGAGTACCTACTGTCCTAAACTGACACCCACATTGGATACGTAACAGAATGTAGAAAATTGTGCCATGGCTTATTTAATTCTATTCTCGGTCTGGTAAACAAAGTACGACATTATTCCGCAGTCGCCACTACTATGTATTCACGAAATACGCTCCACTAATAATAACAAAAATATTAAAACGCAGTTATTCTGAAATATGGTTCCAAGTTCCAACGAAGCGATTGCGCTAAACAATTCAAAAACAAAGCGATTAAACTCCGAGACGCATCAATTGTTTGAAGTTTGACACGTTTATGTACATTTTGATGTATCATGCACTGTGCACTGTAGGTAATGGCATTGAAAATACGTCTGGTCATATAATAACACTGGCTTTCTGTGCCGTTCGCCGCTTGCGTCTAAAATCGTATTTCCGTAGAATCCTTACAAGCGACGTGAAGCACTTACTGTCGGCTTCGCAGTTCGTCGACCCTGGCTCCAGAAATCGTCCTGGAATGAATAACATATAAATAAAGTATAAACAAAAAATCCAATTATAACACCTACGCGTTACAAATTTCGAGAGAATTGAGTGAATAACATTCTTCTTACGCCTAATTACTTTTCGATGAGTCTTTGTTCCACGAAATTACTTTAATGTATGTTTGCCTTTTGAAATTGAAATCACACGATTACGCATTACATCTATATGGGTCACAATTTCAAGCAACAAAAGAGTTTGTATTCAGGTCGTCACAATGGACTGAAAGAGTAAAAAATGTAATGAATCAAGATAAGCTTTATGGTGGACAGTTCAACCTCGGCCATCAAATGACAATCGATCGAATGCGGTGGCATATCACGCGCAATTGTAGCCCATGTCACTTACACCCTTGATTTCAGTGGTGTTTTGATAATAATTTCAAACATTACTCATATTCTACATATTTATGGTTCATTATTTTCACTGAATTGTTTTGGTTAAAAGCATGCCGAGGATTAATATGTTTATAAAGAAAATTATCCTAATACTTTAATGTTTAAAATTAAACATAAATTGAAGGAATTAGTTATATTATATTAACCGTAAATTGGCACGTGTTCTTATTGATAATGTAAAGTAAGTTACATTTACTTTGATCTTACATTTTTATGACTATCGGGACTTTATTATAGTATGTTGAAATTACTTATTATGTAGATAATTTTATTGGTAGTTATAGCAGACATTATATTGTTATAGTATATTGTTTTCGTTGATTCCTAATCGTTTATGCTTATTTTAAATTTGTAACTGAGGTCGTACAACAGAACAGCCGAACCGCGACTTCATCCGGATACAACGGATGTGCTACACTATAATAACTGGTGAAATTTCACCACATATAATAGGGAAACGCTTTAATATTACCAGAGGTCACGTTGCTTTGTCATTAGCCACCGATCACGGATTTATGATTGTTACACGTTATTATTTTGATTGCACATTTCCTAATTGCGTTTCGTTATTTGGTTTTCGAAATAATCAACCGGCCGTATCGGGAAAATGAACAGTTGATACATAAGTACGTGTACATCGCACGATTTAAGCGAACGATACTTTGCCCTTTTAACAATAGTGCTTCGATGCCAAAGTTTGTAAGCCATTTATAGCGGGTGCTTGTCCTCTTCTTGTCAAAAGGCATGTATGTCCCTGGATGCCGGAGCCCGGGCGGGCGGCGAGCGACTAAAATAGATGGTGCCGTTGCCTCGAGCGACTTAACAATGCAATAAAAAGAAATTAACAGTGACGTTGGCTGCGCTAAGTTGACTCGCGTGTCATTTGGAAATGGTCCAATCTACCAGCGATATATTTTAGTTGAACTCCACTTCAGCCACTTCCGTTAAGTCAGGACAAAAATAACAATATTAAGAACACGAACGTTGAAAGAGTAATAGCTTAATGTTTTTTTTTCTTTTTGACAGAAAGAACTGTCCTCTTTTCATAATTACCTCGTTTAGTGGAAGCTATTTAAAGTTTTTTTTTGTAAAATTAGATTGTTTTTGTTACAGGTTTCGGCTTAGCGGCAGCCGCAGCGGCTGGTGTCCGCACAGGCTATCCTACCGTTTTACCTGCTCATTATGGGTGAGTACAAGCTTAGTTTCTCTTCCTGTTAAAGTATTTGTCTCATGTATCCGTGTTCAATGGTTCAACACTTCGATATTTGCCAGCACTAGCGACGTCACATGCCGTTCTAAATGCATCTCACGAGACAAAAATCAGACGTAATTTGACTTGTAACCATCATCAACTTTAAGAAAATATTTGTCATGAGTTAATGCGGATTAGTAAACGAATTTAATATGTCTACAGTATAACAGAAAATCTATATCACTTTATTTCATTGTTGCAATAGCTAAAATTTTAACATGAGCGAGGTTTTGTAGAACATGGATATAAAAGAAAATTGAGATGAAGTGCGGAAAATTTCAAGCGTGAAGACAAGATCGGTTTAAAATTTAAGACGGACGTCGACTCTTAGGTTATGGTTGTAGTGTTTAAAGAGTGGAGTAAGGTTAGAGTTGTTTAGCTGACTTTTGTCTCGGTAGATGAGGCGAGCGGCGTCTCCGGATGACTAGCGGAGCGGCCACCGGCGGACCACACCTTTACTAAATAATCAAACATTTTCACATAGGTATCTATGGCAAGAGTGAGCGTGAGAGTGGATTTTTTCGTTTTGGGTGTGAATTAGTCGATTGGGTTTTTTGATGTTTACGTTTTACAAAGCTATACCGGAGGATGGGCGGCGCCCGCGCCCGACCGCGTCGCGTTCGCGAGCGCCGCCCACCGCGCACTCACTATACGCATCGTATTCAACACTCAATGTTTTATTTACTTATTTTTATGTTTTATGCCGTGTTCGTGTAATATTTTGTTGATTTTGAATTGAGTTTTGTTGGTGGTGGATTTCGTTAATACAGTCAATAGTGAAGTGCGCGTCCCGTGCGCGTCGGTCAGCCTGGTCTAGAGTGCGCGGTGTGTGAGTAGGTGTGTGCGCACCCTCGACCTGGCTCCAGCCGCCGCAGTCGCGTCGTCCTCGTGCTGTCTGCCATCGTCCCTCACGATGCCGTGATATCGTAAAATGTACCCTCGTAACGAAACCAGCGTGTCATGTTAATAACATAGCGCGGCCGATCGATGCTTACCCATGGTCACCGCGCCGTCAAACACGCCTACCGAACCATCACGAAATCATTACCTATATATTATTCACAGACACTCTAGTTCTACAGAAAACGCAATCGAGTAAAAGCTTCATTTAATTAATTGCTTTCTGTTTTTATTCCTAGTCAAAGTAAACTTTGTAGATACAATGTTATTATTAGGTCAAGTCAAAAAGTCATGAAACTTACAAAGTACCTATCGATTGTATATTGTTAGATAAATTAATTGTCATGTCATGCAGATAATTTCATGTATTTTTTATTAATATATGAGATATGCTGTAAGCGAACATTTCTCCACGTATGCATTCGATATTAATTTTCGATGCGTTAAGCACAGAAAGTGATTAGACTTTTAAGTGAGTATGTGTAAACGATAAATTATCTGTGGTAGATGGCCAAATGCATAGTGACTTAAAACAATAAAAGCTCAGGGTCATTGTTAAATTCAAAATCGCATCGTTAGACGTGGCGTTTCAGAATGCATTCACTGAGCCAACATTACTTCAATGATGATACTGGATAGAATTTTATGTTTTCAAATGCGTATCCGTTGGTTATTTATATGATTGGTTTGTAATTACATGACTTAAATTTAGATTTTAAATCTGTATCAATATTTTGAAACAGCTTCATATATGCGTGCGTGTAAACATTAGCAATATGTACGCGTTTAACTGCTATTGTGTGACAAAAAAAATAGAAGAAAAATGTGGGAATATGGCCTCCACTTATTTTTAAGGTTTTAGTCGAATTACACAAGCATTACATTACACAAATATATTGGCGTACAAATTTCATATAATGTATTCAAAAAAAAATATTCTAAAATTTGTAGTAATAGGTATTTCTGAAAATAGAGGAAAATATCACTGTGACATAATACACAATATTTTAAAGTGAAAAAAAAACGTACACGACAGTACTGCAAATGAAATCTCTTGCACAACACTTATGTAGTCAAAAAGAACAGAATTTGCTTCTTTTGGGCGTATTGTTTTTTATCTATCATCTGTGGTACTATTAACAGATCAATCGAAAGTTAGTCTTTCTCTTAAACCATAAATTCTACTTACATTTATTCTATTTTATGCTGTCATACCTTGTGCAAGTATATTGAGGAGGCCTACTTCAAATTGATTTTTGCATAATTTTGGCAAAATTAATTATATGCTTTTTATGATTACCGTTTTAAAACCACGTTCACTGATGACGATGGACGGAACTTGCATTAAAAAGATTAATCTAGCTATTGGAACTCATTGGCGAATAAGTGCCGTTCGAAAAAGTTTGGTAGTTCCAGATTCCTACCGATTCGAACTGATAATAAGTGTGAAATCCAGTAACAAATGTAAGATAGCAGAACTATGATAACGTAGAGTTCTCGTTGATCTTTTTGGCCGCTCTGGATATAGCCGTAAGTTTCGGATATTATCGTCAAGAGTTTAAACATACAAAAGATGCCGTTCGAAAAAGTTTGGTAGTTCCAGATTCCTACCGATTCGAACTGATAATAAGTGTGAAATCCAGTAACAAATGTAAGATAGCAGAACTATGATAACGTAGAGTTCTCGTTGATCTTTTTGGCCGCTCTGGATATAGCCGTAAGTTTCGGACTTGCGCATATTATCGTCAAGAGTTTAAACATACAAAACAAAGTTAAAAAACAGGAATCTAAATTTGACATTTATTTGTCCTTGAGTTATCGCGTTGTTATACATTTCATTGCTTAGATTAAAACAAAGTCCTCTGCCGCGTCTGTCTGTCTGTCTGTTCGCGATAAACTCAAAAACTACCGCACAGATTTTCATGCGGTTTTCTCCAATAGATAAAGTGATTATTGTTTATTATCACGGCGGGACAACGTCTGCCGGGCCCGCTAGTAACATATAATAATTATACGCCTTCATACCTTTTGTTCTTTTTTTATCGTGGGTAAATCCATTATGGATACCCAGGGTGGGTACCCATGGAGAAAGTGGTATGTCAGACTCACACGGACCTCCCGGGGGAGAGAGTGGGGTATATCCGACTCACACGGACTAAAATCCCCACGGTGTACTACCGCCGCTCTTGGGTGGGTTGCCACGAGATCTCAGTTGACCTTCATCGTGTCACACCAACGACTGGGTGTCCGTCAGTATTATTGTCGTACCAACCCCACCCTAATCAGGAGACAGTCTCGTATATCAAGTCTGTCTCCTCCAGTCGCCGAACCTGTGCAATGGGAGCCTAAATTTATATTTTGCGCAGTTATATTTAAAACGGTCAAAAATTTTGGCGAGAGCTGTAGAGATATTGATGGGACTAAAATACCCACAGAAGACTACATTACTTCCGTTTCTTATTATTAATGTAATGAAATTATAACATATAAGAACATATACCACAACATTTTCAGTTCAAAAATTGGACGATATATTTATTACGGCGACGTTATAGAAATAATTTGTTGAAGTTGTTGTGCCTTAGAAATGGTGAACGCTCGGCTTTTTTTCATTTTTCCCTAGTTCTCATTTATAATGCCCTTTGGTTGTATTATCATCGTAAGTTATGATTTCACTTCCGTTTTCAATAATTATTTTACAATACCTGTGCTAAACAATCATAGTATGTAGTTATGATAAAATCGATCAAACTAGATAAATTTCCAATGTACCTTATTTACTTTAAGGCTTTATTGAAACCCGTAGCAATGAGGCTTATGAGTAGGTATTGCATTTGCGAATAAAGTCAGTAGATCACAGGTGGGCGTGTTGTTCGGGCGGAGCGTTAGGCGGGCGGATAATACGCATGCGTATTGATCTCCTATTCTTTTTCTACGCTAATTAAATTACTGTCTCACACACATCGGACTCTGTTTAACATTATGGTGTTAGAGAAAGACGAAAGATTTTGCACTTCACGAATATTCGGTGTTGAGGAGCCTGGATGCGAAGTGAGGGCTTTACAAAAATGCTGACACGAAGTTGGGTATATTGAGACGAGATACTCGAAACAACTTGACCGCTTTCATAAAAGAATTGATTAAATTTTCTTCCACATCGATTAACATTTCACTTAATTAGAAACTCCTTAATAAATTTTGTTTTCGAAATTAAAAAAGTATATATATGTAAAGCGGCTTTGTGTAATATCTATTTAACAAACTGCTTAATCCTAGACTCTACCGTGTAATGTCCACCGAATATACATTTTTATACATCGTTTTCGTGACAGAAATGGCAGAGCGTTTAAATTTTAATATCAACGACGTCAAAACTATGTTACGTTAAGTGCGTAAATACAGAAACGACCCGTATATTTCTGTCAGGCGGAGTGCCGTTCGCTCAATATTTTATTCGTTTTTTTTTAACTTTCTCGGCAATGACGCACGGCGGCGGCTCGTCCACGGCGACACAGCAGTTTAAGATTATATATACTTACTTTTTATATTATATAACGTTTTATCGATGTCTACTAACATAACAAAACTAGATATGCTCGTGCCTGGCAAGGCTGCAAACTGCAAAGGGGCTAGGTATTTATAGTGTGATGACGTTTTAAAAAATATTAATATATAGATTCTGATGGCCTTTCACGGGTCACTGTTAACAAATTCAAGCATTCTTGTAGGTACTAAATATCATAATATATTTTTCTCTGTTAATGCTTTCTTGTGGTTATTGACATTTGTTCTAGAATCTAATTTGAAAAAGAAATCGTTAAACGATTCTAGAAATTACTAAAACTATATATATATAATTAGAAAGTACACGAAATTCTATACTTTACAAATTAATTTTTGAATACATATTATTTAGTATTAGTTTTCGATTGGTAATGTGTTAATTGTTTCTACTCGTGAAAGGTCATTTGCAGTTAAGAGACATCCAGGGATTGGTGTCCAGGATATATAATTACGTGAGTGATACTAGTTACAAATGTAATGTGATATTGCCAGGTTGTCCCCGGGATACGTTTATGGTACACCAAGTTACGTCGGAGCTATGAGCGGGGTGGGAGCGGGGGTGGGTGCTGGGGCTGGTGGTCTCGTGCAATTGCCGCAGTTGCAGCACGCTGCGGCCATGGCTGCGGCGAACCACTTGTACGAGTATCAAGCAGCAGCTGCGCAGGGAGCCGCAGCCTACCAGCAGCAATACGCTGCGGCCGGATTCGACCCATACGCTACAGCTGCTGGTTTGTACCTTCAGTTTTTTTTTATAGTAGCACGGCAAAATTACTTCACTGTGCCTGATGGTAAGCACAGTACAATCCAAAAACAATGGTCGACAAAAACAACGACCACCGAGTGACGCAGTATCATCCATCGCCGGTAGCCGCTGTCATTTTATATTGACTATTATAAAAATACATACATTATATTTATGAATTTGAGATGTTCGAATCTTTGGTTGACTCTTTATTTTCAACGAAGGTGGTAATAGTAGGAAACTTTCAAAAGTATCAATTTAACCTAGGATCTTGCTTTTCTTTAAGCTTAGAGTTATATGATTACTTGAAACCTCGTAACGTTAAACACTCAGTAAAATAAGTTGACCAAATCTTATAAAAGTTAATATAACACAAATCACGTATAACTGTCGTTGTAACGTAAAATGTAATTGATTGTATCCAATACGAAATATATATAAGAGTTGTTGAGGTATGCTTGGTACACATATATGTTTCAACAACTCATATATGTATGAATATTTAGCTTAGCTTAGGTTAGCTCAGATAGGTCGCGAATTGCATGTATCAGGCAACAGCCAGAGCCGAGGTGTGCCGCGCACCCGTGAGCTAGTTGTCAAAATAAAATCGGCTGAGTGCCTTAAGCGCTCGCCTTAGTAGTCCGGTGAAGCTGTTAAGACCTAGCTTGGTCAATAGCGTAGTCAGTTCGAAAAAAAATAAAAGAAAGTAATTGATTGTTTTTGTATATTCCAGCTGCTGCAGCCGCTGCGACTGGCGCTGGATATGTATCACCCTACTACGCGTTGCCAGGAGGAGGCGTGCAGGGTCCAATCCTTCCCCCACTTTCTTACCCACCTCAGCTACAAGAAGCAAGAATGCAATAGAAGAGGAGACTCCTTCGTGTCTATGTTCTGCCTTATTTTGTATAGCTGGTAGAGCTAATTAATAAACATTTTTATTCAATGACAGTACGCGTAAATGCTACTACATAGGTGGCAGTACAAAAAGATCTGATATAAACGAAAAAATACTTAAATAATAAATATAAGTAACATGGTCACGAAGAGATCATTATTTTTTTATTGTAAAATAATAACATGAATTGTATATTAAATTATTTAATATGCATAAATTCCGTGTAAGTGTTAGAAGCCAAATATTTAGACCAAAATAGATGGCATCGAGAACTATTAAAATCTGTTTTACCAAAAAAAAATTGAAAGTGACCAAAGCTATAAGCTTTTAAATAGGAGTAAGGGGATCTTTGGATACTTGGTCAGTACCATGACTATGTAGTTAAAAGTATGCAAACCTAAGTTTAAATGCAATAGTATATTTATGTAATTAAACATTCTTCCATCCTTCGTTCACGAACATCACATTTTTATACAAATTTAATTTACACAGCGGCATATTTAGCAGAATATACGAAGTTGCGACAATTTGGCATAAAATGAAGCAAACTAAACTAAAGAAAATTAATAACATTTCTATGAAATGTTTTCTCTAATTTTTGTATCGGTTATCGATCTTGTTATATATATCATATAGTAATATATGTGACTTTATTTCGTTGTTTATTTACAACTAAATAATGTATATATATTTAAATTTCTTATGTGACGAAATATCATTATTCAAGCGGTTGTTTTAAATCGTCACTCTTTGAGTCAATTGCTTAATCAGTTATGCAGTTTATATCTGCTAAATATGCCAGTAATATTCGATATAAATATAATAATTTGAATGCTATTGTTGTAATGTTTGTAGAGAGAAACTACAGTCATATGAAACAGTTGTTAAATGACAATAACCATAATTTTTATTAACATGTACGATACTAAAGACTAGTGTTACCTTTAGTACAATAAATTCTTTATTATGATGTTTATGCATCGGATATACATTTTTTGTTTGTTCTTAGTTACATAAAACAAACGTGTCTCGTGACAACTTGCAACATTATTCTGTTTATATGAAAGTAATTAAAAGTTTGTGTTAAAAGATAAATAGATCAGTGCATATATTGTCCATTATGAAAGTACCTTAACTTAACTTCCAATCGGTGATTTCCATTTTACGTAGATTTTAATTTTGTAAGGAGGATGTATGTACTTATGTGCAGTTTAATTCGTTGGTGGGACACTATAACCATTACATAAAGCTCTTAGAAGCGTTTATAATTATTTGATAATATATATTTGAATATAACGTTTACTATTATCGATAATATGTAATTCTTATTATTACTATGACTCATAAAGACCGTGAAAATATATATATTGTAAAGTTTCAGATATTTCAGTGATTAATATAAAAAACGTCACATATATAATGTCTCCCGAAATCGGAGATTATTTCGGTAATAAAAAATATTCTGTTAGGATTCCTATTTCCGTACTAACATGTCCACGTTGCTCAATAAGTCCGTAATAGGACTGGGTTTAGCTTAAGTTCGAGGGTGAGCAATAAAAGGGTTGAGAAAAATTAATATTTAAACTTAGGTAATAACGTAGGTACTTATTCATATCTCAGTGGAAACATATATATTTTGTAATGCCCATATATTATTACTATATAATTTGTTCTCCAAAGCGGTATAGGGTACTTACTAGTTAGAATAATTCAATTACTAGTCCATGTAATTTTAACGTAATCAATTTTCTAGATGTTCGTCGGCGGCCTCACTGTAATCGATACACAGATGATACATGATATATTGTAATTAACATGTTTTACAATTATTTTTTTTCGAACTGACTACGCTATTTACCACGCAAGGTCTTAACAACTTCCCCGGACTATCACAAGTTTTACGATACTTTATTACATTTATAGGTTTAATACGGTAACGCTTATTAATTCCCAAGCTCTGTGGAGACTCTTAAAAAAAGTGATTTGTTTTTTTTTAAATATAATCATGGATTGATCAAAAAATGTTACAACATTGAATATAATTATTTTTATAATAATATACAGTACTAAAGATATTGAAAATAAGGCATCTATCCCGAAATCACAGTAAGGAGTATATAGTTAAAAGGTTTTAGCCGGCGACATAGTACAAGTTAGGGGCACTAGATCGTTTAGACGTCACTGAACTTTAGCTTGTAAGTTTAATTATAAACTATTGTAATATGCTGTTATTCGTAATTTATTTTGTTGATATTTGTAAATCTACATGTTGATAACTATTTATTATGTGGAAGATATAAAAAAAAATTGTTAAATATTTACTGACCGAGTCGAATAATTTATCGTGCCAGTTTCCTGTCGAAAGTCAAGGTTCGGTCTAATATATTGAAATATACACAATGATTATAATTTTAAATTTAAGTAGAATACAATTATAGATGTGTAAACTAAACAATGTGAGCCATAATAGTGGCCATCTTGCCTTATATATATTTTACATGAAATAAAATGTATTTAGATTTTAAATATATATAGAAGATAAAATTAAAACATTGATAGGAATACGTAAGGTAAATCGGAGGATTTATTCAGGCTGTAAACGATAATCGTCATTTATTAATCCATAGATTATAGACAAAATTAATTATTATAAAAAGTAATCTTCCATAGCGTCTACCAAGAATATTTTTCATTTTTATCTTTAACGTTTTTATAATTCTGACTCAGTGGTTCAATCTAAGTTTTAAACGGCAGCTGAATAAAACTCTCGATCGGGATAATAAAATCAACAACACCGTTTTTATGTTATTACGTATGTTAGTTGTATTTGTGCGTTTTGCACGAAACAGTCCATTATAGTGCATTTCATGTGCAGTAATTTTAAGCACAATTATAACTATATTTATATAATATTACATTTCTCCACATAAATTTATATATGTAAACGTAAAAACATAATAATAAAATACCTAATTACTGTTATAATTAATTTAAAAATTATACTTAAACGTACTTAATTTAGGATAATCTGATATTGAAAATAAACTTTTAAGGTACAGATTCGTTGTTTTATTTTAAGATGTTTTGGTGCCTCCGACATATTTTCCCTATAATAAACAATGTATGTGACAAACACTCGTACAGTCACTTCAGGAAAGGGGTTATGAGTGTTCTAATTCAGTCACAAGAATTCGCGTTTTCTAACGCTTTGGCTACATTCCAAAATACTATGCTGAAAAATAATAGTCATTTGCATAGCTTATTTTTGTAATCATTCTGTCAAATAATGCTTCGTAGTTTATATTAGATACACATGAGAAGTAATGTCTTTGCAAAATATTGTGTTTTACAGTACTTCATGAACTTCAAATTTTAATTCAATTTTGTTCTCGAACTGTCTATGCTATTGGCTTAGCAAAGCCTTAACAGCTCCACCGGACCACTATAGCGAGCGCTTAAAGCACTCAGCCGTATTTTAACAACTAGCTCAAGGTCGCACGGTAAACTTCAGCTTGGGCTGTTGCGTAGTTCATTTTTTTTATGTCATAGTTTGCAACCGAACAGTTGGGTCACCTGATGTTAAGTGATCACCACCGTCCATGGACACTAACAACACCAGAGGAGTCGTAAGTGCGTTGCCACCCTTTCGGGGGAAGGGTTAGGGGAGGGAGAGGGGAGGAGAGGTGGGCCTCCGGCGCTCTCACTGACCGAACGAAACGCGACAATGCAAGCACTGTTACTTCACGTCGGTTTTCTATGAGAGGGTGGTACTACCCCGGACGAGCCGACCCATTCATGCTGAAACCAGTAATAGTTTCAGCGTGGCTCTACCACCATAGAGTTAACCTAAGCTAAGCTACATATTCATACGTATATAAGTTAGTGAGATATATATGTGTACCAAGCATATACTCGTATACCTCAATAACTCTTATATGTATTTTGTTTTGGATATTTTTATTCTGAACTAATTCGCAGTTCGATAAGCTAAAAAATAAAACCCTTCCACTTTCATGTGTAAGCATGCGTGCACGTATGTGGAGGTGGTATGTGTAATGTTGATGCAGTGGTGGAAGATTTTATGTCACTGTATTCGCGCGAGCAGTGTACTCAATAGCTCCACAAAGGAACGGACCTAGACTTGAGCCGTTGCCGAGGGTTTATTTCAATTCATACATATACGTTTTTTAACTGTACATATTTTATTCATTATACAAAAAAAGTGTGTGTGTACTTATTATTATTATTATACTTATGTACACGCGTTAGAAGTTATACTTCTTTGGTGTAACAAGATAAAAAAAATTCAAAAATGTTATCGCCTTATTAAAAATTTCGCCTTATTCTACGTTTGTAAAAAAACGACACTAACAACAGAAAAAGTTGACTATAGCTAACTTCAGGGTGTCGGTTTTTTTGTGATGGTGTGCGCGCGCATCGTAATAATTTCCCTAACGCGCCAAAAGAAGTATAAGTTCAAAAATGTTTATATTAGGATGGTTGTTTATATACACATTAAGACGTTATGGCTATTTTTAAGGCACAGAATAAAAACCATTAAAATAAGTCTGTATATATATTTTCTCTTGATAGCATTTTACCTCTTTTGTCTGTCCCGAGGATTTCAATTGACCTTTTTTAGTAAGCTAATTGTCTAATTAAGGGTAAATTTAAAGGTATTTTGTATAAAGTTGTTGACAACTCCAATTTTGACATCCTGTCTCCTTGAATACTTTTTTCTACAATGTTTTCGTAAATTAGGACTGTACTTAATTGTGTAGCTAACTTCATGCAGTAATGTAACTTTTAGAAAAATGCAATGTACATAAAACGTATATTATATTTTTTATGTTTGATAGTTGAAATAAATCTCTATATTTATATGATATTCTAAATATTAGTTACTGTATCTTGTTGATTATTGACAACTTTAATGGTGGGAGTAAGAATGTATACAGCTTATATAGATCAAAGTGTATAGTATTCAAAACTTCAAATATTGATTAGGTATAAAAATTATAGCCATTTTCATATATTTTCTCGTAATAAAACTATATCTTTATGCTGCTATATCACAAAAAGTTAATGAAAACCATTTACATTTAAAATATGATTAATTTTATTTTCTTAGCTGTATTTATTTACGTCCGCGAAATTTTGCTGTAATAATTAGTTCATTCAGAGTTCAGCATTAAGTTTTTACACACACGAGACTGCGTGATGTTTAATTCTATGTCGTATATTGGATAGGTTTCTAAGAGCCCCTACATTATTTATTTAAACTATCTACCGGCTTAAAACTGTCTGCAAGTGAAACAATTTCTTACATGCAAAAGTTATTTCACATTATTTAGTTAAGTACAATATAGAAAAAAGAACTTACTAAATCGAAACAGTTAATGTAGGCCCTACCAGAATCTCATGGAATTAATTTTTTTAACAACGTGAATTCATTTTATATATAACGTGAACGGTTAAAGAGTTGTAATACTTTCACATATTTATTTATTATATATTTGAACTAGTTACCTCAACCCGCGCACCGCTTTCGTTTGTTCGACCGTGCGGTATTCCGACGATAAGCAGTTGCGTAATAATTAACCTTGAAAAGCGCCCCTTTAATGTTGTTTATTGAATCTAAATGTGATTTTTTTACGTTTAAAAGTATCGTTCCCATACTTTTTGAAGTTTTAGAACAAACTTTAACTAAGGTTCCTTTTGTTGTTTATTAATATTTGTATTATTATTTTGTTAAATGTGACCATGAACTACCACAGGGTTAAAGAATGTTAACTATTAAACAGTCACCCAGTATATTGGTTTTTATACCAATAAGTAAGAATTCATTTTGCTTAACAGATCATCTATTTCTGTTTTTTATTTGGTTGCGTGTGCTATTGCAATGTTTATTATATTCGCTCATGTAGATTTGGCATGATACGACGGAATTAACGAATTGAAATACCGTGAATGAAATGAAATAAAGTATAATATGTTTAACAAACGGTCAGGATGAAAGGCAGGTTATGGGAATTGTTTTTTTAATCTAGCAACACCGATTTGTATTTTGTTTGTGTTTGACATTACTATATTACTTATTATACTCATTGGTTTGGAGTTTTTGGCGGGATCTTAGTCTGTCATGTAGTGGATTTTATTTTTTATTCATAATCTTGTGTTACTTGACTCTATATTGTGTAAAATTGGTGGTGTTTTATGTAATATAGTTTGTTTATTGTGCATAAGTGAAGTGAATAGAAAATAATACCACGGACCATGAATTCTGAGATGCCACAAAAACTCCATGGAAAGTTCTAACAAGGGAGCCACCATCTTGTTAGAATATTGAATTAATTACTCGACAATGGAAATCAACAAACTCTCTGGAACATAGTACGCTACTATTAACAAATAAATTAAGATAAAAAATATGGATAAAAGAATATATTATAGAAGATTTGGCGTTTCTGCCTTTACATTAATTTGGACATAGAAAAGATTTGGCGCGTATGCCTTTACGTTAACTTGGACATAAAACTGACTAAAGAATACATAAGAACTATAGAAGATTTGGCGATTAGGCCTTTAAAGAATACATAAGAACTACCTATATTGACAACTTCAGATTTGGCAGTGTGGATTAATTCCTTCGCCTGTCCTATTGGACGAATATTATTACTACTACTACTCTTTGGTTTGACAATTGGACCAAACTTTAGTGACATAACCTACATTTTCTGTAGGTTATGATTTTGTGTAAATAAATAAACAATACATTTACCAATATAAAGATACACACTCAATATAGTGTATACTAAGTTTCGTCAGATAATAATATATCATTATGGCAGGCCAAGGCCATCAGTTTCCAGGAAACTTTCAGGGTAGTGCCGGTGGTATGCGGTCTGGCTTTGTTGGGAGTCCAATGAGTGCTTCAATGCAATCCATGCCTAATCAACTGTCAGGTATTATTAATGCTGCGTTACATCACCTTATTTCGTCTGATCTGAAAGCATTGTCGCGACTTAAAAAAGTGGAGATGAAAATAATTCTTCGTGTATCATTATAGGTGTAATGGGCGGTTCAATTGGTAACCCAGGTGGCATGGTGGGTATGGGGAATCAGATGGTGCCGGCTTATGGGTCAGCTATGCAGAGTCAAATGGGAAATATGGGTATGGGACCACAGGTGAGAATTAACCATAAATATTATGCATTATTATTGTAGTTTTCCTCTCCGTATCGTACCTTTTCAATTGTTTTGGTAACCAATGTTCCTGATTATTATTGCCATTGTCGAGTAGATAATAATATTACAAGTTTCTCATAATACTTTCAATGTTCTAACAAGATGGTGGCCCCTTGTTACAACTTTTCACGGAGTTTTTGTGAAATTCCGCCCACGCCTCTTCGCCCCTCTATACCTATGATACATACCTTGATGCATTGTTTTGTTTCAATACCTGCATAACATCGGCCGATGATAACGGCATATCTGCCAAAGATATTATAATTCTTCGCTACATGCGAAAAAGGTTTTTAAGCAATGACTACAAGTTACCTCAATTAAGGATTAGTTTAAAACTATGTAATTACATATGTACATGTTACTTTAATACATTACACACATTTATTCCCTCTTTATTTTATTTATTAACTTTGACTCTTTCACTATAATCCAGTAATCCGAACATTCCAATAATCCGGCACTCACCAGTTTTTAATAGTGCCATATTAGTGAGATTATACTGTACTCCTTTTCTATCACGTTTACTTACACATTGTTTAAATTATGGAACCAAAATTATTTTTTTCTGTATAATAATGGATATGATACCTATCTTACCTACATACCTCACTATGATATCCTGAATCATGTAACTTTAGTATTGTACTTCATGAATGCATGAAGCATTTCCTCATCTTCTGAACTACCTCTTATCAACGGCCTGTGACTTTGTCATCAATATTAACGTTTAGCATGTTGGTCCGTAGCTTTCTTAAGGTTGCCTATACAGGTTGTACCTTCGATTAAACATAACTCAGTACTTACAGCTTACTCAATCATATAGATGCAGTGGCATTAATTTGCACATTTGTTGTAATATTCACTAATACATGTTGTAAATAAGTTACAATAATGTAATTGTCACACACTGTAGAATAGAATACATGAATAAATATTTGGTGTTCAATAAATTCGGAATAATTTAAATGATCAATGTCTGTAATAAAAAAAATGGCATTACCGCTTTTGCTCCTATGTGATGTAATTAAATTTCAAACTTGTAATAAATTGATTCATTTCAGTAGTCAATTAATTTGGCTAAATCTTATGTTCACATATTTTCAATTTGCATGTTGTCATTTCAGGGTATGGGAGTAGGTGTTGGTAATGCACCTGGCGGTGGTTTAGGACCTCAAACTGTTCAACAACCAGGTATTAAGATTATAAATATATAAAAAAAAATCTCTTAGATATTTGTGAGAGATAAAGTAGTCTTGTTTGAATGACCTCCATCAATAACATTTTTCTAATGGATATATACCATAAAGAAATTATTTTATATTACAGTCAAAACCGTTTACGGCGACATCATTTAGAATAACATACCGGTTATATTGACCAAGAACAAAGGTCCCGGCTGAATGCCGTATCTCAAAAACATCACCGGTTGTTACGACTATCGGTTATTACCACTAAATATAAGGAGTCCCTTCGATGTCGTTATAACAGATTTTCACTGTATTAAATAAAGGAATTATTTTTCGTTTCTTTTTTCTGAAGTTCCTCTATATAATATAACACGCAATATGTAATGTAAAATATAACCTTTATAAATAATATTCAATAATTGCAATTTGATGACTCTCAAATTTTTTGGCTTATCCTTTGGCAGGATTTAAAAAATTCACATAATCACGTAAGGAATTTATATTGCGAGTTAGTCTGGGTTTATTACCCTTTTTTATTGTCTTCAAATCCAATGTATGTGATCCTGGAAGCATAAAATGAACGAAATAAGAGCCAATTTAATGTATATAATACATTTATATATCTAATGAAAGAATTAATATTAAAGTAGGTATACAAGGTGGCTCAGCAGTGACCACTCCTGTTGCTACAGCCCCAGCTGCTGTACAACCTCAACAGGCTAAAGAGTTTAATACTGCATCATTGTGCAAGTGAGTATTAAGTTTTATTTACTTTACGGTAATTGTTGGTATTTCTAATAATATCTCCCCAAGTGACAGTGAAAATTTCGAAAATAATCAAGTTTTTTTTAAAGAAAGCTTCGAATGAGCTTAAAGTCTAATTATTGTAATCTATGGTAATCTATATCGAACTTCAAACAAGACTGTTTTCTTATCTGAGGTTCATACAAAAAGGTTTGTGCACATTAAAATTATATATCTCAGATGGTTTTGGAGTATTATTATATTATATTATTATAATACTAGGTTATATATGTTATTATCTAATAAACCATTATAAACCAGAATAGGTATCTAGCCAGAAATTGCTGTCCTGTATAGGTTGTTATATTACATTTAACCTGGTTTAACTATATTAAAGTCAACATGACACCAACACCAAAAATATGAAAATAAACCTAAGGATATTAAAATTCAATAAAAAAACTAACAGGCATAATAATTTCTTTTACTATGTCGATTGACGAAAAAGCGCCACTGCAATTGATAACCAAATTTAACATATTCAATACTCATAATTTTCATTAAGAGAGTATAGATATTAATAAAAAAATCATTATTTAATTTTAAAATGAATATTTATGTAATTTATGCAATTACTTAAATCTTATACTTATAATAATATTATAAAGCTGAAGAATTTGTTTCCTTGACCCCTTGACCCCGCTAATCTCAGGTATTACAGGTTTGATTTGAAAAATTCTTTCAGTGTTAGATAAATCATTTATTGAGGAATTGGTATATCATAACGTTAAAACAAGGAGCAGCAAAGCACCAATTACCGATGGTTCAAAATCGTTTTTTTTTTCCTGTTAAGAGATCCCGCTGCATGTTAGCCTTAGCCCAAAGTAACTAGTCCACATGGACGAAGACACAGGCAGAAACTAGTCTTCTATATAAATAAATGACAGAGGTCTGCCATTACATAGATCACAATCAAATTGTTTCAGACTGTATATTTCTTAGATACTTGGTCTGTATCTAAAATATCACAATAAAATATCATTACATAGTATAAAACAAAGTCCCCTAACGCGTCTGTCTGTTCTCGGTAAACTCAAAAACTACTGAATGGATCTTTATGCGGTTTTCACCAGTGGATAAAGTGATTCATGAGGAATGTTTTAGGTATATAATTAGTCCAGGATTTTTTATAATCAGAGCGGGACAACGTCTGCCGGGCCCGCTAGTCTACATATAATGTAAATATTTTAAAGTTTCAAGACGTTAAGATTTTATAATCACTGAGCCTTCAGCAATGTGTGAAGTGGGGAAAGCGATGTGATTCGCATGTGCAGGAGAGGGAGAGTAAACAAAATATTGTTTACAAGGAAATGTTGTAAGCAAAGTAAATTTTCGCTTTCAGTTTTTTTTATCTTTTTTCCTCTGTAATTAAAGTATTTCGTTAAGATAATAACCAGATGAATTCGCAGGTATCAGATAGTACATGATTATGAGATTAAATTTGAGAATAATTATTAGTTTAAGTATAGTTTAATATTTCAGAACTCTTAAATTTTTTTACATTGTGAATGGTCTAGTTTATCAAGACGATTCAATAACATTTTATTAACAAATATTTATTTTGGATGTGTAAAAAATTATGATTGAATCTCTGATTTGCAAGTAATCTAAAGTCAATTGTGTTACAGATTTGGACAAGAGACAGTGCAAGATATTGTCAGTCGTACACAGGATGTTTTTCAGACTTTAAAAGCTATTCAGGTGAGTAAATAATTCATACCATTAACATGTTAAATATTATAAAAATCTGTCGGTTTTAATACACAAAATTGTTAAATATAATAACAGGTTTTGTTTTTTATGCTGGTTTGAATACACTAATCTATAGAAATACCCAAAAATATTTTTGCATTTTATAGCCTTTTTATGAGAATGATAATCGTTCCTGAGAAGGGTCGAATTGTGAATGCCTATGGATTAAACACTTTGCCGTTTATGGAATAATGTACAGTTTAGGATTGTAAGAGATCTATAGTTTTATTTATCTTCTTATACCCGCACTTTGGTCTGTGAGACCAACGACATGTTTAACTCGATTTTTTAATGCAAAACTCTGGCGATTTTGGCTCAGTAGCTGCATGGTTTATGGCTTACTTGAAATGAGTATAGCGTGAATGATCCTGCACACATTAAATGTACCTGTACAGCATAGTATTTTATCAAAACCTTCGAGCGAGGTTGCTAAACTGCTATGTGATATGAGTGAAAGCAATTATATTATAAGTAAAAATATGGTACCTACATGATATTTAGGCAAAACAAATGCCACGATAACGCACACATACGTAAGATGGCATATTCTAAATATTGGTGGTGAAAAAGAAATAGCCATGTTGCTTAGATGCGGTCGGATTGATAGGGCAGTCCTCAAAAATAAGTTAGCTAGTCAAGTTTTATCAAGGCGACGTATCTATATAGTTATAATATCATCGAGACGAAGATAATTTTATAAAATATGATGTACAAAAGGCTTTAAGTTAGTATGTTAATATTAATTAGGTTATGATAGGGCTGATATAACTAGTGTCGAAAGTCCCTAAAGTATAAATAAAAAAATAAATAAGATAAATGACGCAGATCATTCGGTAGACCGACGCTCAGGTATAGGAAGGTTAAATAATCTTTATATATAAATTTCTTCTGTACGTGTGTATGTGTGTATGTAAACGACTAGACCGATATTGATGAAATTTTGTGTGCGTCTCCGAGTGGGTTCTCGAATGGTTTAGATTTACAAATGGACCCGGTAGGTGACGCTGCAGTTGAAATTTAGATTTTTTTTTATTATCAAGGCAGGACAAAGTCTGCCTGGCCCGCTAGTGGAAATATATTTTTTCTTCTATTTGTTGAATTGTAAAAATAATATTTATATTTCTAGCCACCGAATGGCACACAGCACGGTGAGAATGCAAGCAACGATAAGAAAGCGAAAATGCAGGAACAACTACGAACAATCCGGTTGCTATTCAAAAGGCTTAGGCTCATATACGAGAAATGTAATGAGACCTGTCAGGTAACAAATGTCCGTTTTTATTTGTATGCTCTTTTTTACAAGGGAATGGGTATGTGTTTTGTTGATAATCATTAAAGAAAAACAGTCTCAAAAATCTACTTTTATGTTATAGACATTTATTTTGAGTCTAATTATATATAACCGGAACATACATTTTTCTCATTACAAATTGGCTTGCCAGTTGTTGGATGTTACCGTTTCTATATAAAACTGTTTCACAAATTTACTTTGACATTATTATTTGTATATACATTTATTTTGAGTGTGATTACACATTAGCGGTGCATAGATTTTTCTCAATAACAAATGGGGTTGCCAGTTGTTGGATGTTACCGTTTCTATATAAAACTGTTTCAGAAATTTACTTTGACATCATTATTTGTATATACATTTATTTTGAGTGTGATTACACATTAGCAGTTCATAGATTTTTCTAATTAACAAATGGGGTTGCTAGTTGTTGGATGTTACCGTTTCTATATAAAACTGTTTCAGAAATTTACTTTCACATTATTTGTATATACATTTATTTTGAGTTTAATTACACAAAAGCGGGACATAGATTTTATTCTTTAACAAATGGGGTTGCCAGTTTTTGGATGTTACAATCTCGATATACAACTGTCTCAAAAATTTACTTTGAAATAACTATTTGTATATATGTATATGTAAATGTATATACATTTATTGTGAGTGTAATTACACATGAGTGGGACATAGTTTTATTCTCATTATCAAATGGTGTTGCCAGTTGTTGGATTTTATAATCTCTGTATAAACTGTCTCAAAAATGTACTTTGAAATAACTATTTGTATATACATTTATTTTGAGTGTAATTATAAACAGGCGGTGCATAGATTTTTCTCATTAACAAATGGGGTTGCCAGCTGTTGGATATTACCGTTTCTATATAAAACTGTTTCAGAAATTAACTTTGACATAATTATTTGTATATACATTTATTTTGAGTTTAATTACAAAAAAGCGGGACATAAATTTTTCTCATTAACAAATGGGGTTGCCAGCTGTTGGATATTACCGTTTCTATATAAAACTGTTTCATAAATTAACTTTGACATAATTATTTGTATATACATTTATTTTGAGTTTAATTACAAAAAAGCGGGACATAAATTTTTCTCATTAACAAATGGGGTTGCCAGCTGTTGGATATTACCGTTTCTATATAAAACTGTTTCATAAATTAACTTTGACATAATTATTTGTATATACATTTATTTTGAGTTTAATTACAAAAAAGCGGGACATAAATTTTTCTCATTAATAGATGGGGTTGCCAGTTGTGGGATGTTACTATCTCTATATATATTTTATAAGTTTATTTGTGTACTATTTATGTATCAACAATATAAATTATTTCTTTCTTTCTATGTACATTGTATAAACAGCAAGGCATGGAGTACACTCACATGGAGAGTCTAATACCGTTGAAAGACGAGGCTGAGAATAAAACGTTAGATGAACGACGTAACACTGAGTTCTACAGGTTAGCACTTGAAGAGAACAGGGAGTTAACTGAACAGGTATGAACCGCAACCGAATTCAGTGTGTCAATCCCCGAAGCAATAATCAATACATGATTTTAATTTGACGCAAGATCAAAACCTAAAATATTTAAATTAATTTAGGCCCTAAAAAGGCGCTTATGGACGTCGAAACTACCACCGTCTGGGAAAACAACCAAGTCATAGAGAAGAACCGGCAAGATACTTGGATCTGATTTATCTTTTCAACATATATATATATAAATTTTAAGACTCATTACACTCGTTTTTAGGGGATGCACAAAGATGAGTCAATTGTAGACATCACCATCATTCACATATTGATCCACTCTATAATGGCCTTTTGACACCAAAACCCGCTTGACATGGCGCTTAAACTTACTATGCAGCAAATCATTAAAGTAGTTTGAATTATTTGCATAGTTGAAATTGTTTGGATCCCATCATCGTCATCAGACTGTGAGAGACCCACTGCTGGGCCATAGGCCTCTTCCCGAAAGAAGGTATGAGCATAATCACCACGCCAGCCCACGATGTATTGGCGATTTCAAACTCTGAGAAATCTAGTTCTATGTCTTTCCACATACAATGGTATTGCAAGAACATTTCTCAGGTTCAGCTTTCCTCACGATGTTTTCCTTCACCGTCAGCCGATAGAGTTACCAATTTAAATTAGTAAATTTACTCGAATTCCGAAAAATTCGTTGGTACATACCGGGGTTTGAACCTGCGGACTTAATAATATTCCACAGGTCAAACCACTAGGCCACCACGAATCCACATAGTTGGAATTATTCGTTGGAATAGTTCGAATCGAACTATTCGTTTCGATTCGGTATCGAATAATTCGAATATTCGCCCACCCCTAATAACTTCGATCAACAATAACTAGATAAAGCGTCACGTACAAAAACTGTCCGCGTAATTATATACTTATGTATAGCTATTTGTTTACTAAGAAAGGGAGAAAAAAAGTTTTGAAACAATTTTAAGTTCAATCTAATTACAACCATAGCACCTAGTAATAAAGTCACAAATGTTCAAAATATTATCTAATACTTACGATAAAACGAGCAAAGCAATAAATTACTTCCCTCGCAAAAGAAAAGACAACATAAACAAAATTTAGTGTGAATTCAACCTTAACACGTAATGAATAAAGTACGTTTTCCCGTTATGGTACGTGACGAGGCCAAACATTTGTATCACAGGTTTAAAATCGGTAATTTTGTTTAAAATTTGATATTATTTGTTAGTTTAAAGCTTAAAATATAACTTATTCAAC
>MU159162.1:0-12886 GCA_015888305.1 Antheraea pernyi | reverse complement strand
ACTATTTATAAATAATAATAATAAAAACTGAAGAACGTTTTTTTTTTTCTAAATTTTATGCCTTGAGAGGGTTATAAAGTCCTTAAGTCGCACACGTATTCTGAGGAATGCGTTATACATGAACACGTGTATGAATTGTGGGTACTTGGAAGTGAGCTCTTTTTTTTTAAATCAAAACAGTAGCGAAAGTAGTTTCTTGAATCAAGCCTCTAATTCCGTGATCTGGCGTAGTTGGAATATAAAAGCGCCATTTTCAAATTATGTTATAGTGCATTCTCAAGTATATTAGTAACTGAACTTGCTATCTATTCATTTTTTAGTTCGAAGTTCTTTAGTGCAGCTTGCGGTTGAGTTAATTGGTAAAAATCGTCGCTTAAGGAAACTATCCTCTATCCTCTTCATGTGATTTTCTTTCTCTCTCTATCTCTGTCTCTTTATATTGTATACTAGTGCTGGATGCGTGTCAGAATCGAACTTCCAGCAGAAGATGATCGTGCACAACCTGTCGCATAACTTCGATAAGGAACTCGTGGAAAGTTTATTAATATTTTTATTGTTTAGCATTTCGTTATATCACTTATAGTTTCCTGTTATATATCTATTTTTTAAATAATTGTATATTTTTCCTAAAATACATTCAACTTTTTGATTTGATTCCTTACTTTGAGAAGTTGAGGAGTAATAGGTTAGCATGGTATGGGCATGTCATGAGGAGACAGTAGAAAAGTGTTGAGTATGTTTGTGGACGGATATACGAGTAGAGGAAGACCGAAAAAGGTATGGATGGACTGCGTGAAAAACGATATATGCGTAAAAGGTGTGAATACTGAAATGACATTTGACAGTAGAGAGTGGAAAAAGAAAACATGTGCCGACCCTACTTAAGTGGGATAAGGGTAATGATGATGATGATTTGATTCCTTACTTTACGTTATTTATATTATAAATATGATCGAAAATATTCACATTACACAGAAATAATGTTTTTCTTACTCAATAAAAATATACAAAACTGAATAAGTAGTCTAAATCTCTATATTAAATACATTCGAAGAATAATTATATTTTATGAAAGAATTTATATCATTGCAGAACTATATAATAAATACGCAAACTGAGCAATTTTATATTTTTATATTTAGACAATCAGTTAAAAAGGTACAGAATTTATCGTCTATAGAATATTTATTAATATTTTATATTTATTGAGAACTTTGGTAAAGTCTCTGAAGATAGTTAATAAAGTGAAGTAATAGAATTTATTTAAAAAATGCATTACTTAATTTTTATGTCTACTTAAGTATCTTATCTACACTATTAATCAATTATACGTCTAGCAGTATACCTATAAAAAATATTTAATCTTGTGCACCCAAAATTACTTCATATTGCATGATCTGCTGGCCTAAGAAATGCTAAAGGGAACTGGCTCTTGAGTTCCGCTTCCGTAACAAGTTTATGTATTTGGTGAAAGATTTTTAATTCATGGTGGAAACCAGTCACACGTATTAGAAGATGGCCTAAGGCCAGGCAATCGTTTCATCATGATGTGTTGGTTAGAGATGGGACTCAAATCAATATAGCTTCTCAAAATGTTATGGTTGTGATAAAATAATAATAAGAATATGAAAAAGCATAATCCACGCATGACCGAGTGATTTAAACAGATCTAACGACACCGGAAAAAGTCTGCCCTGCTCCAAAATAACGTTTCGTATCGCTGCGCGAGTGCTGTCTTCAAATTATTGAAAAATTGCATATATACTGTACGTTTAAAGATAAGATAGGCGACGATCCAGTATATGACGATTATAAATAAGTTCATAAGCGCCTTATTAGGGCCTAAACTGAATAAAGTATTTTTGATTTGATTTGATTTGATAAAATATCTAAGAAAGCGTCTACATTGACAAATAATATGAAACCGTATCAAGGGAATGCTTATGTTAGCTTATGTATTCTGAAATAATTGTTTATTTAGATATATTACTTTGATCTTTCATTAGTCCCGATTAAATAAGTAGCAGAAATGATAAAGATAATGGACTCTAAATTTCTAATGGATTCCTTGACCAATATAAAAGTACAATATATGTGTAAGACTCAGGATATTGGACAATATCAAGGGAATGCTTATGTATTCTGCAATAATTCTTTATTTAGATATATTACTTTGACCTTTCATTAGTCCATGAACCAAGTAGCAGAAATGATAAAGCTTATGGACTCTAAATTTCTAATGGATTCCTTGTCCAATATAAAAGTAGAATATATGTGAGACTCTCAGGATATCAGACGATATCAAGGTATGCTTATATATTCTGCTATAATTCTTTATTTAGATATATTACTTTGACCTTTCATTAGTCCATGAACCAAGTAGCAGAAGTGATAAAGCTTTTGGACTCTTCTAATGGATTCCTTGTTCAACATAAAAATAGAATATATGCGAATGACTCGCATTATATCAAGGGATGGTTATATATTCTGCAATAATTCTTTATTTAGATATATTACTTTGATGTTTCATTAGTCCCAATAAACTAAGTAGCAGAAATGATAAAGCTTATGGACTCCAAATTTCTAATGGATTCCTTGCCCAGCATAAAAGTAGAATATATATGGAACTCAGGTGAGCAAAATCTATCTGTGTTTTATATACGTTCATAATTTGCTTACACAATTGCTTCAGGCCTCGCGCTAGAATTTATTCACCTCTGGCCTGTCGTAATCTACATACCTACCTTCTTATATATTTGTGTAAACACGTTAGTAATCATAGTTTCTATTGTGGGTATAGCTAAAAGGTTCTAACAATCAAAATAGTCAACATTATCAATTAAAAAATTGTATCTTTATTAACTTAATAACTATGTCTATAGATTGATACATAATAGCAAGCTTTTGTATGCTAAATTATATTGAGCATATAAATAGCAAAGTTTTCAAATAAATAACTTGCAAGCTTCACAGTTTATCGTAATTATTCTAAACAATCTAAAAATGGTACGTATTGGTTTCTTGTTGATATTTATTAAATTTATTCCATAAGTACCTTTGGAAACCTAATTTCAAGGTAAGGTAAACCTGGGTTAATGTCTATACTTCCATAATATAATAAATTGTTATATTAAAAAGTTATCAAATAAACCATCTATCTACGTTCGACCGGTTTAGCGATCTCTGAAGTAACCTTCTTCTTCTTCTCAAGTAGCTTTTTTTCATAAGGATAGTGTACTGCTTCTTCAGGTTCTGTTTCTGGTTGGGGTTGATCAGCTAGTTCAGGTGTTTCTGGCACGGCGTCGACTTTCTTCCCAACACTTCGTCCTGCTGGAATAGAGTGGAAGGCTTCTGCTAGATAAGGGTTAATTTCTTCCAGAGGCGTGTCTCCGGGCCTTATATAGACTGGTACGTATCCCGGTCGTTCCGGGAGAAATTGCCATTTGGGGCGTGCCTCTGTAACAAAATAATACTTCAGTTACTTTTTGATGCGTCAAAAATTTAAACACAAATGACATGGAATCATTAAATAATAATTTAAATATTTTCGTGTGTAGGTACAAGTTATGGTTTATTAAAATCTCTATTCAAAGGTTTTAGATTGCACGATTTCATTGTTCACAAGTACGCACTTTTCTTTATTTTACCGTTATTTTTGTTACAAAACAGAAAACAAAACTTGACCATGTATATTTTATTAACTACATTAATTTACCGTAGAAAAGAGCAAATTATGATAATTTGCACTTTGTGACTATTTAGATATTATTTAATTATTTGTAATCGTTAAAAGTTATGGAATGCTCCATGAAATGTTTAATTGTTAGTTTTAAGATGATAACAACTCGAAACTAATTCAAAATTAGGGCTATGTGCGGATGCTGCATGCAACAATTCAATGTTCGTGACACAGAACGCATATCCGTGCATCATAAATTCGCTAATGACTAGATAACAGATGGCCGGCTAGTCCAAGTCGTTTTCCTTGTTAAAGAGGTCATTCAACCGATTGATGGAGTTATTGAAAGATTGTAATGCAAAGGATGTCTGTTACTCGTTAATTATACCTACAGATAACAGTACATTTAAGTTATATTCATTAAAATTTTATCTCATTTGACTGTTATATTGGCCATTTACTTTACTAGTACATTAATGTACACTTGAAATATACTCATTTCTCAGATAACCTCCTTCGTATTCCTGGGAACTTAAAATAGACTTTTCTGTTCCAAAATGGCGTATTTATGCATTGATAATATTGTCTTTAGCTGTTCTATTACATATATCGTTTTTTTTATGACCATTTAATACTATCTTATTCGCTTTAGGTAATATAATATTGCTCCTAAAATATTCGAATTAAAATTCGTTTGATTTGCTTTTATTTCCTGGGATTATATATACAAAATTTCATTTATCTCGTATTTCTTCGAGGTTAGTAATAATTTAAATACATTTTAATTTCCTTTATCTACTTAGTAATCGACAAGAAATTTATTTAAGTATTATCTCACATTATTTAAAAAGCAACAAGGAAATGTCAGTACATTTTTATTTCACATTATAAACTGTGCTGTTGCTTTTGGTCAATAAGAGATTAAGATAACTAAAATACGAATAAACATTGAATGCCAAATCTAAACTATTGACATAATCCTGGAGATTACCAGTTTTTGTGTAAATATTAATTATCTTATTAATAGAATTATCGAAAAAAATGTCTTTTTTTTGTTTTGTCTTTGTGTAAATATTAATTAATTTATTAATTAAGTAAATATTAATAGAATTATCGAAAAAAAGCATGTCTTTTTAAGTCAGCAACTTTAATTTCAGTTAGTTTGACTTAAAATATAGTAGATTATTTGACATCGAATATACTCAGTCACATTTTGATACACATTTTGACTACGAATAATAATGCGTTCTTGGCTTAAAAGATTAACATGCATTGAGTAGTGGTTGAATCTGCAATGTTTGTATTGATTGAGCACGCTTTTAATATTTAGTTACACTAGGCTTTAACACCTGATTAATTTTAGTTTTTTTTATCTTTATTTTTGGCAATCAATCTTTTAGATTATTACTGCCATTGTCCAGTAGTTAATAACAGTATTACAAGTTCCCCCTCCACTCCAATTTTGGCAACCAGTCTTCTAGTAGACTATTACTGCCATTGTCAAGTGAGTATCGATATTACCAGTTTCTTTATAAAATTTCAATGAACTAACAAGATGGTAGCCATCTTGTTAGAACTTTCCATGGAGTTTTTGTGGCATGTCAGAATTCATGGTCTGTGGTATTATTTTCAATTCACTTCACTTATGCACAATAAACCAACTATATTACATAAAACACCACCAATTTTACCCAATATAGAATCAAGTAACACAAGATTATGAATAAATAATAAAATCCACTACATGACAGACCAAGATCATGGCAAAAACTCGTTAATTTTAGTTAATCACTTTGTTAAACTGCTACGGACATTTTGTACTCTATGGTTGGTAGAATGATTTTATTGTATCATGGAAATGTTGTTTTTGAGCTGTACATTTTGTTGGTACAAGATAAAAGCTTTTAGAAGTTAATTATCTTGTTCGTTCTATTCTGTACATTATATTTAAGCCATTAAGGGCACAGAAATAAACTATGACTGTTCCTTAATCGCTGGTCGCGTGAAATTGTTTAAATGTTTTTATAATGAAAATATATTTCCCTGGATTACTTGTGAAGTGCTGATTATATTTTATATTAGTTTTTCAATCTTTAAAATTATATCTATAAAATATTAAATAATGTCATTACTGCTTAACCCCTAATAAAAATAATACTCTGTCATGTATTCTATTTGTTTGTATCATATCAAATTCGATTCAGCACTTTCGGAGATTAGTCCGGACAGATAACAGACTTTTCGATTTAATTTATGTGTATAGATAATGCGACTACCGCAAGCTATTATTAAAGTGTGACTGTCTGTAAGTATTTGTCACATTATTTTTTACAATAGGTATGAAGGTATGGGCAACCTTTAGAAAGGGGTCGAAATTAAGAATGTGAATATTGTTGAGGAAGTCGCAGGCCGTATGTGATAGGTAGTTGAGAATAAAAGTATTTGTTTATTAAATGTAATAAATACTAAAGGTATATAACTAATAGTGATATCGTTATAATAGCGGTACGCTGAGGTGGCCGTATTGACACATTACAATACTGAGGTGAAATTGCCGATTTATTTTCGATAAAACTATAATCAAACACTGCTTTGCTTTGCATTAAGCATTGAAGCGAGTTTGCTGGCAGTGGTAGTTATGCTGGCCAGTAACCTTATTTATCTATATAATCATATATAGGATATAGATATATAATTTCGAACATTGAAAAATATAACTGTCGAATTATGTATTATGTACACTAATAATTACAATCCATTAAGGAGTCTCTCAAACGGCGCAGTTTCAACATTTATTCGCGGGATAATCTATATATATATTAGAGATTCCCATCTATATATTGATTCATCACGATATCTCCGGAACCATAAGGCGTAGCGACTTGAAATATGGTAGGAATATTCCTTTCGCCGAGTAGAGGTCAGTTAAGAACGGATTTTACGAAATTTCACCCACAAGGGGGGTTGCGGGGGGGTAATCAGGGCGGGACAACGTCAGCCGGGCCCGCTAGTATTAGATATACCTAGTAGTAATTACATAGTTATATCATTACATATTATAAAACAAAGCCCTATGCCATGTCTGTCTTTCTGTCTGTCTGTCTATTCGCGATAAACTCAAAACCTACTGAACGGATTTACATGCAGTTTTCACCAGTAGATAGAATGATCCATGGGGAAGGTTTAGGTATATAATTTGTCAAGGTTCTTTTTATTGTCAGGGTGGGACAACGTTCACAGAGCCCGCTATTAGTTATATATATATAATTTACAAAACTATACTAAATTAATGTTGTTTTCTAAAATTATACATTTGATACATTGCATGTCACTATTGACGATAAAGCACAGCGATTTGCTCCTGTTATTAACTTATACGAATCTTCATGAGCGCACAAACGCCAAAACGGCCATCGTAGCGTGCCGCTATTATAATGAGAAGTTTGTGTATGAACTTCAGAAAAAAATTGTGAATCAAATTAAAATTAGACGCGGGCGATTATACAGACAACAGTTTATCTAAAGTCTATTCAGTTGCATCATACTAAACATATTTACTATTAATGTTATTACTTCTTGAGTTCCTGTAAATAATAATGCAATCTATAATTTGTATTAATTCTGAGTACAATTAATCAAAAGTCAATCGTGATTTCTTGACTAAACATCCTTGTTAAAGATGTGATATGGATGATTATTATAGTTAATGTATGTAAATAAATAATATGTTTACACTTGTATTTATTGGCATTGGACGTTTTGTTAACGTTAAACTTAAACTTTAACAAAACTTAAAACTAAACTTTATTGTGGTAAAACCGATATCAGTATGAAGTAGTTGTGAGCTAATTTCTTTTTTTACTGCCAAACTAGCCAATTATCGCGATTTTGTCTGCGTTTTCTATTGTCTTAACTATATATTTTATGTATATACAAACGAAAAAATATAAGCATCACATCGATGTCGAAATATAAGCGAGAAAACACATAACGCGTAACGCGCAAACAAAAACGCGTTTTACTTAAAATAATCGTAGTTTCTTAAAACCTTAATAAATTTATGTTATATGAATATATTGTAATAATTATCTTTTTAAATAAGGGTCAAGCGTCTAAGAAATAAAAAAAAAGATTAAAATTTATCCAGCTGAAAGATTTTTTCAAATTAGACTTTTTTTATTCATATTCATTTCATTTATCTGGCGTTGTGAGCGCATTACTCAAAAACTACTGGATAAATTTTAATCTTTTTTTTTATTTCTTAGACGCTTGACCCTTATTTAAAAAGATAATTATTACAATATATTCATATAACATAAATTTATTAAGGTTTTAAGAAACTACGATTATTTTAAGTAAAACGCGTTTTTGTTTGCGCGTTACGCGTTATGTGTTTTCTCGCTTATATTTCGACATCGATGTGATGCTTATATTTTTTCGTTTGTATATACATAAAATATATAGTTAAGACAATAGAAAACGCAGACAAAATCGCGATAATTGGCTAGTTTGGCAGTAAAAAAAGAAATTAGCTCACAACTACTTCATACTGATATCGGTTTTACCACAATAAAGTTTAGTTTTAAGTTTTGTTAAAGTTTAAGTTTAACGTTAACAAAACGTCCAATGCCAATAAATACAAGTGTAAACATATTATTTATTTACATACATTAACTATAATAATCATCCATATCACATCTTTAACAAGGATGTTTAGTCAAGAAATCACGATTGATAAGTACAAAGTTTAAGTCCAATCTCGCGTCTCTGTAATACAAAAATTTTGGTTGGTACCGACTTCCAGTACATCTCTAGGTAGCACACATATTCATATGTTTTATTTCATTTGGTTAATTTGATAAACTATTTATTTTCCGCTTTTAAGTGCCTTATGGGATTTTGATTGATATTGAAGTCGGTTAATACTTTTTTTTGAAAATTTACTTTTTTTAGTTACGACGATGCTCCCTGGCAGCTCGTTTGGATATTGCGCGATAGTAACAACTGAGGTTCCTAATAACCTTAAGATTTTAGTAAAAGATAACATTACGATTAAGCTACAGTTAGTGTTATACACAGAATATAAAGTATTTTCGGCCATATTGTCACTTAATATCAGCCGTGATTTTGGATAAATCGTAGCTGTAAGATTGAATACAGATATAATATATGTAAGTTAGTTGTGCCTTCGTTTCTGATTACATTGTAAGGCTATCTATTAGGGTAATCCAAAGTCAATTTTCTTTGCTATTCGTTCAAAGTATCGTAGGATAGGTCTTAAGAAATTCTGCCAGAAGTCGTTGAAGAGTTTTAATTTTGACAGGCCCATCATCGAAGTTGAATTTTTCTTATATAAAGAGAACAGAAAAAAGTTTCTTTTTATATTTCACCTGTGCAAGCTATGGCGATTTTTTTGTCAATAAAATTAATACATAATACTTATTCGGCATTCAATTTGAAACAAAAAAAACCAATTCAATCGTATTGAATTTCTATCATCAATATTTACATTTTTATACATTTAAATTTGTCTCTTGCATATATTTCTCTCTCTCTCTGCCATATATTTAGCACGTTTGTATGATCAAAGGGTGCAACAAAATAGAACTTCGAAATCGTGTGTAAAAAATGTCATGTGCCGTAAATTTGTTTTTGTTGCAAATAATGATAGAAAAAAACTCAAAAGTATAAATTTACAAAATATTTCTCTCCAATTTTATAACTGTTCAGATTGTAGATTTCAAACGAGTTAATGAGTAAACCTTTCTCTTAATTGCTCGTTGCGTAGTCATGTACTATGTTATCAATGTGTTTACTTTGTGTAAAAATATGTCAGTGACATCTGCGATTGGTTATAAGTCAAGATCAAGGTTAACGACACGATCTAATGCAATCGGTGATATTCATATTATGTTATTGAAGCAATTTAATACATTGTTTATCTCTTTCATCCATACATATTATACGAAACACGTTTCTCTGTCTGTCAGCGTGCTTATAAATTAATTTGAGACTAGTTGATGCCTCACGAATTTTATTTAGGAAACAGTTTTTTTATGTCATAGGAGACAAACGAACAGGTAGCTCACCTAATGATAAGTGATCACAACGGTCCATAGACACTTGCAACACCAGGGGAGTCGCTAGGAAAAAGGATAACGCGAACTTGCCTCGGGCGAGCGCGGTGCATTTATTAGGAAACTATTTTAAACCAAGTATTTAATACGTATTTAACTTTTTTGTAATAACACGGTACATGTTTAGTGTCTAATATAATTGTTATAACGTAAATGTCGGATGTGAATGTGTGCCGGACTATCGACTCTCATGTAACGGTCGTCTCCAACAGAACTCGAGACGAAGTTTTTGCTCGTCAAAATGTTAACTGTACATTGATCACTTCTCGAGAGCATTTCACTAAAATTACTCTTACGGTATAAATTGATTTATATCTCGATTGTAAAATGTTTGAGTCTGTATTACAATGTTGTAAATATGTTTAGTCTGTTCTAATTTATTTTTGGAGTGAAAACTTCTTCAGACGAGTTTTTGGCGGGATCTTGGTCTGTCATGTAGCGGATTTTATTTTTTATTCATAATCTTGTGTTATTTCACTCTATATTGTGTAAAATTGGTGGTTTTTTATGTAATATAGTTTGTTTATTGTGCATAAGTGAAGTGAATGGCAAATAATACCACGGCCCATGAATTCTGAAATGCCACAAAAACTCCATGGAAAGTTCTAACAAGATGGCCACCATCTTGTTAGTTCATTGAAATTTTATCAAGAAACTTGTAATATCGATGCTCGCTTTACAATGGCAGTAATTAATAGTCTAAGAGATTGGTTGCCAAAAATAAAGTAAAAAAAAACTTCAGACGCGTTGAGTGTATAGTGGCCTGTGTACATCTAATATTGATTTTTTTTATTGGAATTTTGCAGCCCCATTTGTTTAATTCATAACTGTATAAAAATGTATGTTGTTATTGTTAGTGTAATGTTTATTAATGTCAATAGGTATAGATATTGTAAAATTTAAATAATGCAGACTTTGATTAATAAAAACATTCAAAACAGAATACAGTTATTCAATGGTTTTAAGTTTTTACTTCTGTCTGTAGTCCTTATGACGGCCTCAACTTTTTAATTCTATCTATAGCAATGGAATATTTAACATGTACGATTTGCTTATTTTCATTATACATTGTTTCCTAAATATATATTTATTCATTCAGAATCTTCCGATACATAAATATATTTTTTATAATTAGCAATAAAACTCTTTTAATAATATATTACTTTTAATGTAAATACTCAAGTTGCATACAACTTATGTTGACTCTCTTTTACTATCTATTATAATTTATGTTTACGCATTCATCAAGTTCATGTAATAACAAGAACCGAAGCTTTGGTAATAAACCTCAATTATATAATAAAATAACCAAAGGCTTTGAAAGTATCTCAATTAACTTCGCATGATTGTGAATTTAACGATGTTCTTGAAAATGCAAATGAGTATCTATAAAGATTGTATAAGCAATTGGCTAAAACATAATTATTCATAACTAGCTACTGCCCGCGAATCCGCAATTCGCTAACGCGGCGAAAGCCCTTAAAAGGAAAAAAAAAAACTATTTTGAAACATTCTTTATTATTTCTCTGCTCCTATTGGATAGGCGTGATGATATATAACCTATAGCCATCCTCGATAAATGAGTTCTCTAACACTCAAAGAATTCAAATTTGACCAGTAGTTCTTGAGATACCCTGTACAACCTCACAAACTGATAAACTTTACCTCTTTATAATATTAGTATATATTTTATTAGTATTCATTTGTCTTGACTGAAAACAGACTTGGCACAGATTTATATCTAGTGGTACTTTATGTTTATCTCATAAATACCGTTCTATCGAATACAATTAATATTATTTCAAATAAAAGTTAATTTACATTCATTATTAGCAGATGTTTAAATTTAAAATATGATACGTTTTTGGAAATATATTTAGTAAAGGTAATCATAGATTTTGTGCTTCTTTTTTTAATTTATGTTGACACAGACAGTTTCCGTTAAATGCACTTTATGATTGCACAGGAAGTTTGTGTTTATGTTTACGTTAATTAACAAGAGCATTACATCATAATAATAATATCTTATTTACACTTAATTATACTCGCAAATAGAACGAACCATCTCAGGCATCACATTTTCATAGATATGATTTGAATTTATGTGTCATTTTAATGCGTTCTTTTTGCGTTGAACTTTATTGATAAACTCATTGCGTCTTTTGTCTTATTTCGTATATAAATAGGAGAACATAATTGTTTTATATATTTCTCCATAATAAAATAATTAGATACTACGAATAAATAATGATCATGTCTACAAAACAGGTCGCCAGTGTAACATAACACTTGACTTTGGTGTCACCTTTGATAAATTTGCAATCGCATTATATTAATGACCTCAAAGATTCTCATGATCGTACTGATATTCTATATATGTATATTTTTAAACTTCGTTCATTTATTATTGACTTATAATTTGAGATGTGTTATTAACAAGTTTCTTTTTATAAAATCGTGTCTATATCATTCGAATTGAAATAGTTCGCAGTTTGCACAGAGAAGCAATGAAGTATATAATATACGTGCGCACCCACACAAGAGAGCGTCATGCCGTTTGCCGTGACGGCACACGTGTCCATATTACTGCCAAAGTACGCCAGCAGACGTTTGACATCAAGAGTTTCTAATAAAAAATCCAATTGTATAACCACTTTTAATATGAAACATTTACAGGCGCGGGTAAAACTGATTTTGGCTCGGCGTGACTTGGCGACGCAAAACACGAACTTTGCACTATTGACGAAATACGCAAAAACGTTTGCAACCTTATTTGTATCAATATAAGATTCAAATTGTTTTGTCGGCGACTCGTTATATTAGTATTACGCGACACGCGACGACGACCCTTTGATAAATGCCGATAAACACACCGCGCCTTCGCCTAGATGAAATTTTGTATTTAATAAAAATGAATATTTATGTAATAAAATAAATAAACCGTCATCGTTTTAAGGAATTTGTTATGCTTTATCTTTTCATTATGCCATAGCTGATTCCTGTAGTAATCTGTTCTTTTAGACATATAACGTATACAATAGTGTGACTAATAAGAAGTTATAAAAAGGGA
>MU159161.1:257373-332456 GCA_015888305.1 Antheraea pernyi | reverse complement strand
ACGTTTTCCTGAAATCTATTTATAATATAAAATTGTAATATATTATATTAGTGTTACTATAACACCGTTATAAGTAAATATGAAGTGTCTAGGAAATAAAAAAAATGTGTGCGTGTAACCGTCACACGCGATTGAAGTAAAACTTCTTTGGCGTTATAAGAGATGGTGGTTAAGTTAAAAATAAATACATTATTTAAATTTAAAAAGGCTTTATTCATTATGTATATTTTTTACTTTATAACAAAGAGTTAGTAGATGGCGCTACAAATAATGAAGCTTTGCTTGAATTAGTTACATACTTACATTGAAACCAGATAGCAGCACGGTCGCGCGCTCATATATACATAATTAATTGTATTGTATGATTTTTATTACTATTCAATTTAATATTTTTTATTGAAAAAATTTTTGATTGATTTGTTTACAAAATCAAAAATATTTAAAAACCGGATGGTACGGAAACGTGACGCCATATTGCCGTAACGGACTTCCGTTGCATTGTCGTCCAGTTACCTCTTAGGCGCGCCTAAAGAAGTTTTACTTCGAAAAAATATGGAAATATAGCACATAAAAGAAATTAAAGACGAATATTGATTTCATTAATAGCAGTTTAAATATTTTCTATGTTATCATGAACAATAAGAGTAATTCATTTAAATACCGCAAATAATTCTCTAAAAATAATAATGTGTCAGTATTGGCTTTTATTCTCGTTCCCTCATTGCTCGATAAAAGAAACTATTTTCAGTATTACAAGTTTGTTAACTCTATTGTGTTTTATATTATTTTCATTCACTAATCTCGTGAATCATTTACGTTTAAGTTCTGAACACTTTCTATCTTCACAAACGTGGTGTGTGTTGACTCACTATCCAGCTTTATTGTTTCTCAAAGGGTGTTTATCGTCCTTAAGGCTATAATGTAGGAGAACGTAAATCTTTCTCATAAATCTATACAATTCTTTTATTTACTTTTGCTTAACATAATTCATACAAAATCTTGTGACAGTTTAAATAATCCTATAACAAGCCGAATAGATATCAATTCTTTATTATACTTGGAAATATAAAAATTCTTTAATACAATAATGATAATAGATAATATTTTCTAGTTTTTGAGTTTTTCCCAAATATTAAATGACCTCAACATAACCAAATTACACTTCTTGACGGAACATTTAAAAATAATGTACAATGAATACAATACAAAGAAAATAAGACGGTTAAAATGGCGATGGACAGGACATATGACAAGGGAAAGTACAATGAAATGGACTAAAATTATAACAGAATGGCAGCCACGTGATGGCAAAAGAAAAAGAGGAAGGCAAGCTAGAAGATGGACATATGATATCAAGTTAATTGGAGGGACAATCTGGTCTAGAAAAGCTACCAATAGAGAAGAATGGAAGCAGCTGGAAGAGGCCTTTGTGTCACTTGACACGCTGACCATTGAACCGGGACACCCGATGTATTAGATTTAAGTTAAAACAATTTGTATGTAAAATCATTGTGTAGTATCAGCAATAACGGCTAATTAAATAAAAAATATGACAGCTATTTGAATCAAACCATATGACATAGCTTTTTTACAATGTATTTTTGGCGACGGTTAGTGGTCATATATTTACAAATATGTTTGTTCAAAATATACCATACATTCTAAAAATATAAAGACAGAACACTATAAAAGCAATCACGAACGAGTTGTCTTGTGTCTTTGTTTCTTCAAAATGTATGTACGAATATAATTTAATAATTATTATAAAGGTAATAAAGTCTATTAATCGTAAAACATTGTAACCTCAAAATCTATCTACAAAGCAAACATTCGCGAACTGCAGATATGTTTATTTAGATTGAAATACTTAGGTACAATAAGATGAATAACTTAGGCATCATTCACGCTGAGGATACATTAATTATTCGCATTTGTTTCCTTTGTTTGGTTAATCGTAAAACATTGTAACCTCAAAATCTATATACAAAGCAAATATTCGCGAACTGTAGATATGTTTATTTAGATTGAAATCCTTGGTACAGTAAGATGAATAACTTAGGCATCAGTAATGCTTCACTCACGCTGAGGATACATTAATTATTCGCATTTGTTTCCTTTGTTTGGGTTCAATTTATTTTTATATGGGTTATAAGATTGTCCACGTATTAAGTGAATTAGTTATGCTTTCATGGCTAATTTTCTCAGGCCACTAGATTTATAACGATATGGTTTGATAAGTTCGTTACTATTGTATGGTTTGAGGTGTTTTATGTGTACAATATGTTTCTTTTAGATATAGGCCAGTTAAAAAATATCCAAAATTACTTATTTTCACCTGACTGCGGTCCTATACGCTGTTCCCGTGCTAGCTGTTAAAAATATTAAACTAATAATACTGTAATTTACTACAAGCTTACCTTATTATCTTGGATCGAAAATTAAAATTTATGTAAAAAATTGGAGAATCTATTCTTAGTCCATTACTACTGTATTTTTCACATGTTTTTTTACAAGTTCCTAACCAACACCGAGCATAAATAACAAGGTGTGAATATATAATTATATACGTTTTGGAGATATCTACTAAACATAACCGGTATTATTACAAAAAAGTTAAATACGTATTGAATACGAATACGTATCGAATTAAATGCACCGCGGTCGCTGAATGTTCGCCATCTTGCTCTTTTGTCCCGCTTTGGTTACGTTAGGTTAAACTTGCGAAAAAGGATAACGCGAACTAGCCTCGGGCGAGCGCGGTGCATTTAATTCGAAACCTTTTTAAACCAATAATTTAACTTATTTGTAATAACACTGAACTTGTTCAATATTTTGTGTTTTAAACTTAATCGATCATTAATTCTTTGATTAATCACGAGTTAAGGTAGAATTTGCCTACAATCGCCTACATTCTATAGGTACCTGAATGTGTTGTGATTGCTATACACCAGCTTTATTATCCTTCCCGGTGGTAAACTTAAAGATGTCGTATTCCAGGATCAGACTATTTATATTCAGGGACGGTTTAAGGTGGGTGGTAAGAACATAAGGCTATTCAAGTGAATATGTAGTATTATGACATTTATAGGTTGTTAAATGTGCTAAATCTTCGATCGTTCGTTCATCATCATCACAGGTGATCATGTCTTTACAAAGTAAATTAAAAATGACCAGGAAAATATTTAAAGTATACAGGTAGGTAAAAATGCATTCAAATTGATATTGATCAGATCCGATTATTCGTTTATCACACATAAAGATATAATAAACTCAACAAATATTTGCGTAAACTTGTGTTTTGTATAAATAAAAACCAAAATGTTGTACCCTCGATCAAACGATCTCAACACATATGATGCAATTTTCCATATCTGTGTCTAATTACAATATAAGTGCGAAACGAATGATGATAACTGTCAATAGTTTTTTTTCCACAAGCAGCTCACGATCCGATGACATCAACCTGTAGATGCAAAAATATAAGATAAATAACGCATGCGCGCATGCAATAGCAATTTAAAAATTTTGCGGTCAGTATAATTTTGCTGCCTTTGCCATTTAGTCGCAGCTGTATAAAAAATAATCGCTATGGTTTTATCAAGCAAAGTTATAGTGATAGTGCATGACTTCAAGAAAGCTTTTGTAACTCGTAAAAGTGAGTTATGTTTATTGGATTTCTATTTAGTAATTTTTCTGTTATTGTTTTTAAATCTGTATCTATTCAAGTATAATCTGTATATTAATACGTGAAGCGAAAACTCTGTACCCCTTTTAAGCGAATTGCGTGAATGGATGAACATGAAATGCATAGTGCAAGTTTATGTGGAGTAGAATTGCACAAAGCTATTTTTTTCTATAAAATTCATTAAAAACACATTAGATTAATTAAAAAATATATTACTCGCACTACTGCACAAATGACACACAACATATACACACATGTAAATGAAACAGGCGTTTCGACATCCATCATTTTATTCTTACGTTCCAATTACCTTTTCTCATCCTACATTCAATGTTTTTAACATGACTTGCGTTCCATACCTTACATGTCCTTTGAGATTATCTGGTCAAATTGTATATCAATTAATATATACGTTAATAATTAATTGAACTGAAATAATTATTATTTTCTTTGGTCAAGGACAAGAATGTCAAAATGAATCATGGTCGAATCTCGAGCACTAGGGCGACCACTAGTAAATCTTAAATTAATATACACAATTAAAATTAAGAATAAATTGAAAACAAATATAATTAAACCGTGTAATAGAACAACATTAATAAATTAACTTTCGACGTATATAATTATGTAAAGAAAATGTCGATCAGTTTGTACACAATTACGCTATCAATGATTAAATCAAGGAATGTTTCGTTTTACGCAAGTTTTGGGTAATCTAACAATAACAGTTTTACCTCACTCTTTCATCAGTGTTAGTAAAATAAATTAGTATTGTAAAATCCGCGTGTAACTGCATGACATTTACTAGGTACGATTTCAAATTTTCTTTTCATACGTTGACGTCACTAGGTTGTGAAACTTTTATATTAACGTAATAGAAATCGTTCCCAAAGAATTCTTTGGCATTGCCGCCAAAGCTATTGTGAATTCTAGTGTATAGACTCGATGTGTGCACTAACGATGCCAGCTGATACGATGATTTTAACCAAAGGAGCTTTGTTTCCAATAATTATAGTCTTTTGTCGTATTTACAGCATTATACAATACATTTAATTATTTATAACCAAGGTAATGATAATATTCTTTATTTAGATAATATTATTATCATGAAAAATACATGTGTCAATATCAATTAATTGGAAATTAATTCCGCTCTTTTTTCGTAATAGCCATGGTTATGCCATTTATGGTATTAACAAGAAAAATAAGTGTTAGCTTATAGCCTAATAAACTCTATGTGGAGATACGATGATTTTAACCAAAGGAGCGTTGTTTCCAATAATTATAGTCTTTTGTCGTATTTACAGCATTATACAATACATTTAATCATTTATAACCAAGGAAATGAGAATATTCTTTATTTAGATAATATTATTATCTTGAAAAATACATATGTCAATCAATTAATTGGAAATTATCTCTGCTCTTTTCTCGTAATAGCCATCGTTATGCTATTTATGGAATTAACAAGAAAAATAAGTGTTAGCTTATAGCCTAATAAACTCTATGTGGACCCCTTAAAAATCTAAACCGAATAGTGGTTCTGTCTGTTTATTAAATGTTGTTAAATTATACTCGTATTAATTAATATCAGCAAACTGTGCTAGGTACATGAAACTATTGTTGCTCCTTTGCGGTGATTACTTTAAATCTATATTTAAATGTTCAAAACAAATTAAACAAATCATTCAGTTATTAGCTACTTTTTTTATATCATAGGAGGCAAACGAACAGGTGGGTCACTTGATGTAAATGATCACCACCGTCCATAGACACTTGCAACACCAGGGGAGTCGCAAGTGCGTTGCCAGCCTGTGTGTGGGGGAAGGAAAAGTAGAAGGGGAGTGGATGTGGGCCTCCGGCGCTCTCACTGACCGAACGAAACGCAACAATGCAAGCACTGTTACTTCACGTCGGTTTTCTGTGTGTCGGATGGTAGTACCCCGGGTGAGCCGACCCATTCATGCTGAAACCAGTAACAGCTTTAGCGTGGCTCTACCACCTACTGTTTTTCATTTGTTTATGTACTTCGAATTTTAATGCTGTTTAAGTCTTTTACATTCTAGTTATTCAAATAGGCGGAAGTATAAATAAAAAAATATTAAGACTATGTTATTGTAATTTCGGCGGACATTTTGTACTGTAACATCTACGTTACAAATATTTGCCAAACACTTTAGATATGCTATTTGTTAAATATAATAAAATTTCTTATAATCGTTTCCTAATCAATTCCAACGTCAGATAACATTTTATCAATTTCAAGTATGATTGCCATGAACACGTCCTATTTTAGATCATTAACATGAGTTATACAGACTGTAACGTATCTATCTCGTAATATATCTGTTTTTCTTTTTTTATTTATTTATTTAGTAATTTAAGATTAAATGTTTTCAAACTAGTCACACTATCACGAATTCGTTATACATTAAACTGAAACAAGTAATTATTTCCTGTTATTATCTTTATTATAGAGATTATAACCTACCATATTAAAGTGAGGCTTTGTGATCGATTATGTTCAAAATACAATAAGACCACAACAAAACGGATATAACATTTACGTTTCTTTTTCCATTATAACGACTATATGGAATTATTGTATAATAAATAAGTAATACTAACATGAGAACGAACTATTACCGAACCAAACTTGCGAGAGGGCTTCAATTTTTTCAAAGAAACATTTTAAATCATCATACAAAATTGGCAAAGAGTACTTAAGGAGTCTGCTAACTGCTAATCGCCGCCAGGTCAATAGCGTAGTCAGTTCGAGAAAAAAAAAAGAAGCTAATCGCCTTGTATTCCCTCCTTCCGGACAAATTCATAAAGGCCACCGTCTAGAGCTACTTTGATTTGATTTGTTCAGTGATCTCTCCTACAAGACTCTACATTTGAAGGAGACTTTTTGTCTTTTGAATACTCGTATATCATTTTAAAACGTTATCATCATATATATTAAAATGTTTGTCTGTTTGTTCCAACTAATCTCCGAAACGGTTGGACCGATTTTGACGAAACTTTCAGTAGCAGGTAGCTGATATTATAAGGAAAAGCTTAGGCTACTGTTATTTTAAAGAAGATAGGGCAAATAAAATATACTAAAGAAGCAATGTCCAGTACTACGCGCGCCCTACACGGTCGATATCGCGGGTAACATTATCTTTTAAATACATAAAAACCAAATAGGCTTGGAACTCGCGCAACGTTTTAGTGTAGTAAATACTCGAAATAATAACTAGGAATTATTATTCGTTAATTTGTGTCGTTTTCTTATTTTGCATGTATACAAGGTCTCGGAGTCTCTATTGCCTGTTATTCTCTGAACATATTTGGATATCTGTTTCTCACAAACATCAAATATCACGAGGGATTCCTGGAGATTTGGACGTTTTCCGGATTTAGGGCACAAGAGGACCCTGTAATATCCGTCCCTGCCACAAAGTCGCCACTACTTAAGCAGCTAAAAGCATGGCTTTGTGTGGCCTCGCTATATTTGTTGAGTCAAAATATAAAGGTCGAATTTTAATTAATTTTATGTTTACTTTAGAGTGATAGTTAATTGCTTAATAGTTTTAGTATTATTATAGTCACCTCCTCAAGTAAGAAAAGCTCTATTAATCAATGTTCTGAATAAACATAATTAATAGCTATTCTCACCTTTGCGTGATATTAAACTAAACTCTAACTCAATGTATAAGAGAAGTATAACAAAAACAAAGATCAAAATCTATCAAATATTTTTTGCGATGTGTGCACTAACGATGCCAGCTGATACGATGATTTTAACCAAAGGAGCGTTGTTTCCAATAATTATAGTCTTTTGTCGTATTTACAGCATTATACAATACATTTAATCATTTATAACCAAGGAAATGAGAATATTCTTTATTTAGATAATATTATTATCTTGAAAAATACATATGTCAATCAATTAATTGGAAATTATCTCTGCTCTTTTCTCGTAATAGCCATCGTTATGCTATTTATGGAATTAACAAGAAAAATAAGTGTTAGCTTATAGCCTAATAAACTCTATGTGGACCCCTTAAAAATCTAAACCGAATAGTGGTTCTGTCTGTTTATTAAATGTTGTTAAATTATACTCGTATTAATTAATATCAGCAAACTGTGCTAGGTACATGAAACTATTGTTGCTCCTTTGCGGTGATTACTTTAAATCTATATTTAAATGTTCAAAACAAATTAAACAAATCATTCAGTTATTAGCTACTTTTTTTATATCATAGGAGGCAAACGAACAGGTGGGTCACTTCATGTAAATGATCACCGTCCAAGACACTTGCAACACCAGGGGAGTCGCAAGTGCGTTGCCAGCCTGTGTGTGGGGGAGGGGGGAAGGAAAAGTAGAAGAGGAATGGAAGTGCGCCTCCGGCGCTCTCACTGACCGAACGAAACGCAACAATGCAAGCACTGTAGCACTATTACTTCACGTCGGTTTTCTGTGTGTCGGGTGGTAGTACCCCGGGTGAGCCGACCCATTCATGCTGAAACCAGTAACAGCTTTAGCGTGGCTCTACCACCTACTGTTTTTCATTTGTTTATGTACTTCGAATTTTAATGCTGTTAAAGTCTTTTACATTCTAGTTATTAAAATAGGCGGAAGTATAAATAAAAAAATATTAAGACTATCTTATTGTAATTTCGGCGGACATTTTTTACTGTAACATCTACGTTACAAATATTTGCCAAACACTTTAGATATGCTATTTGTTAAATATAATAAAATTTCTTATAATCGTTTCCTAATCAATTCCAACGTCAGATAACATTTTATCAATTTCAAGTATGATTGCCATGAACACGTCCTATTTTAGATCATTAACATGAGTTATACAGACTGTAACGTATCTATCTCGTAATATATCTGTTTTTCTTTTTTTATTTATTTATTTAGTAGGTAATTTTTTATGATTAGATGTTTTAAAACTAGTCACACTATCACGAATTTGTTATACATTAAACTGAAACAAGTAATTATTTCCTGTTATTATCTTTATTATAGAGATTATAACCTACCATATTAAAGTGAGGCTTTGTGATCGATTATGTTCAAAATACAATAAGACCACAACAAAACGGATATAACATTTACGTTTCTTTTTCCATTATAACGACTATATGGAATTATTGTATAATAAATAAGTAATACTAACATGAGAACGAACTATTACCGAACCAAACTTGCGAGAGGGCTTCAATTTTTTCAAAGAAACATTTTAAATCATCATATAAAATTGGCAAAGAGTACTTAAGGACTCTGCTAACTGCTAATCGCCTTGTATTCCCTCCTTCCGGACTGATTCATAAAGACCACCGTCTAGAGTTATTTTGTTTTGGTTTGTCCAGTGCTCTCTAGTACAAGGCTCTACATTCGATGGAGACTTTTTCTTTGGAATACTCGTATATCATTTTAAAACGTTATAACTACTAATCTCCATGGAGCCTATATTTTGTTTAAGCCTGAACTATTAAAAGCCACAAATATCGTAACGGCAATATTATTTATTCATTATAATAAATTGACGAAAATAACTGGAGTTACTGACCGTTCATCGATAATTCTTGTCTAAATAAGGGATGACTATATAAAATGCAGGTCTCTTCGTGCGGGATCCTTTAAAAGGTGCAGGAATTAATATGACAGTCGCATAACCGTACACCGCTAAGTCAAGCTTTTGTTTGAATGAAGTGATGCCCCTAAAGAATTGGAATACATTATCGCTTAAATATTTCAACTATTTGTAAAGCGATAACATTCCTCTATTTTATCAATACAACGTTTACTTCCGTGGTAATAGCTTCTCCGTATAAAAGAGCATTCCTAGTTACATGGTTTTTAAGTGTCTTAGACTATTTTAAGTGTCTTTAAGTAAAATACCAATGACCTTATTAAAAGTATTAATTCTGAATGAACTAGTTAGTTTTATGGTTATTGAAATAGAAAATTAACTATTATAACCATTGACGTATAAAAACCCAAGGCACATGATCTCGAATAAGTGTAGCGCTCAAAACTGGCCGCAAAAAGTCCCCAATATACATACGTGATTATAGTTTTATATCATTTTCTCATTATAATAAATTGACGAAAATAACTGGAGTTATTGACCGTTCATCGATAATTCTTGTCTAAATAAGCGATGACTATATAAAATGCAGGACTCTTCGTGCGGGATCCTTTAAAAGGTATAGGAATTAATATGACAGCCGCATAACCGAACACCGCTAAGTCAAGCTTTTGTTTGAATGAAGTGATGCCCCTAAAGAATTGGAATACATTATCGCTTAAATATTTCAACTATTTGTAAAGCGATAACATTCCTCTATTTTATCAATACAACGTTTACTTCCGTGGTAATAGCTTCTCCGTATAAAAAAGCATGCCTAGTTACATGGTTTTTCTATTTTAAGTGTCTTTAAGTAAAATACCAATGAACTTATTAAAAGTATTAACGCTGAATTAACTAGTTAGTTTTATGGTTAAATATCCTATGTCGGAGAAATATATTTGATATAGAAAATTAACTATTATAACCATTGACGTATAAAAACCCAAGGCACACGATCTCGAATAAGTGTAGCGCTCAAAACTGGTCGCAAAAAGTCCCCAATATATGTGGTTATGGTTTGATCGATAAATATATGCTTTTACAAATTCATCCTTACCTGAATGTTTTAAAGTTGTTTTTACAAGGACGCAAGCGACGTGAGACTATTTGAAATTGCTGCATAATCCAAAATTATGCACTCATTTTTGTATGTCGGCTGTGAGACGTCAAGTGTGCATCTTGGGTTTTTGTATATGAATGATTATAACTGATAATGTTTAAAAATAATTTTATTTAACCCAGTGACCTATATACTAACGGATCTTGGCCCGCGAAACTAACACATGCATGCATCTTGACCTGCCAATGCTAGAGAATCTCATGCCAATTTCGTTTTTGAAGTTCAGAAGAAATTTATTTGCGTCCTATCTTTTTAACACTGTTTAATGAGAATACGTTCCCTAGGACTAAAATATTCTCTGTTAGAAAAGAAAAGCAGCGTTTTAGGGGGAAAAATCATTCCGCGAATAATTTATTAAATTTATGACTTTGGTGAAGAAACTGCTAGGAGAATAATCATTTCAACTTTTTTTTTTTCAAATACTGCGTGTAAATAAATAAATAAAAATAAAAAAGCTTGTTCGTTCCACTACATTGTTACGTTATTAAAAATACACTTTTTTTTATCATCAATTTTCGTGGACCCCTTTTGGGGTAAAAGGGTCCAGAGAAAGCCAAGTATCACGACTCCTTGCAGTGTCTTTCCAGCTCCTACCAGCTATAGAGTGTGGTTCGCCTCTACATCGAGCTTTTGGCCTACCTCTACTTCTAAATCCGTGAGGCCCGTTCCACAGAGTTACAGTTTTGGTCCATCTGTTATCTGGGATACGAGCCGCATGTCCTGCCCATCTCCATTTTAATTTATTCTAATTGTCCTTCTACTAGTTTAGAGAATAACTAGATGTTTTTAGTTCACATTCGACTGCTAGGAGAATAATCATTTCAACTTTTTTTTTCAAATACTGCGTGTAAATAAATAAATAAAAATAAAAAAGCTTGTTCGTTCCACTACATTGTTACGTTATTAAAAATACACTTTTTTTTATCATCAATTTTCGTGGACCCCTTTTGGGGTAAAAGGGTCCAGAGAAAGCCAAGTATCACGACTCCTTGCAGTGTCTTTCCAGCTCCTACCAGCTATAGAGTGTGGTTCGCCTCTACATCGAGCTTTTGGCCTACCTCTACTTCTAAATCCGTGAGGCCCGTTCCACAGAGTTACAGTTTTGGTCCATCTGTTATCTGGGATACGAGCCGCATGTCCTGCCCATCTCCATTTTAATTTATTCTAATTATCTATCTACTAGTTTAGAGAATAACTAAGAGTGCTGATTAATAGATGTTTTTAGTTCACATTCGGATTTGGTTCTTTCAGCGATTACAGAATAGATAAATGTAGTTATAAATTCAGTGTAAGCTATAAGCAAAATATTTTGATCAAAACATTATTGTGCATAGTAGATTGAGGTCAATAAATAGCTATCTTTAGCAAAATCATTCGCAATCTCGACGTATTTTAACAATGTTTTAAAATGTGATGAATCACATGTCCTCATATTTAATTGTTCACGTTTCAATTTGCAAATTAAATAAATCTGAGTCTCTATCAGTTAAAATATAATTCATACACTAGACATGTCACTTTCTATATTTTTTTTGAGTGGTAACATCTCGTTTTCCTTTACGTCATCAGAGGCCCGTGTGGCTTTGTGACCTTCCTTTTGTTTGTTAAATACAATAGACGATCTCAAAATACCTCAACAGTTTCAGACTTGAAACAGATATTTTTATTCTTTGAAGCCTGAAGGTGATATCATTTAGCGTAAACAATTCAGCGTTTTAGCGTCAAACGTTGTATTTATACATACAGCGGTACTATAATGTTGAATCGCTTTAAGCGGAGGCGCGCATTATTTTTGTATGAAAAGGTGGCTTAAATTAAACAGTATATCAGCCAGCAGTCACGGGCGGCAGACGTGTTGCTCGGGCTAATTTTATCGCGAATATTCCGTGTTTACGTATCGTCTGCGAGTACATTTCGTTTAAGTTATATGTTAACAAATCTAGTGCCGTGTTTTAATGAAAAGTAAAATTTAAATTCTGTTTACATTTCCATAATTTCTCTAATAGACCAGGCTGGATGCGCACGAGTGATTTAAGTTTCGCTTCTATTATTGTGAAATTGTTGTCAACGTCCTTATTTTCACTCAAACTGATCGCTTCCATCATTAATATGCACAATATATATTGTATAGATTTGAACAAACGTTTGATCAAAGTGTTATTTAGGTCTGACCTTGTCGGTAAACAGTATGTTTACAATTCCAATGTCTCGAAAATTATATTTCCTCGTAGTCAATTACCTAATTATACATTTTGAATAATAAAAGGAATATAATCAGTCTTGACCTTTATAAATGTGGCAATGAACAAATAAATAAGTTATAAATAATTGCTTTCAATTGAAACGTATTATGTTTTTAATATATACAATGAAAGAATTGTTAGAAGTCATTAAAATCAACAATGAGGAAAATACGACATAAGGTTTAAAACACAACGTTATATTCATGTGTAGAATAATAAAAAAGGTGTATAATCTCTGATGACAAATTTTTAATAATTTTGAAGAATATATTAGTAGTTCATGACTGAGTGACTTAAATATGGGATACTAACTTATGACCGCGGCTTGGCTTGCATTCATATAGATTTTACCTATCCCTCTGGAACAATGTCTTTTTCTGCACCAATGATAACGGTTGAATATTACAAGCGTAAAATTTTTAGACAAAAAATCGCATTTATAATATTACTTTGAATTATAACAACGGGCTAAGTTTATGTTCAATATATATAAACATACTCTTATATGCAGTATAGAAAAATACATCCGAAAAAAATTGGACCTCCAAATTTCCATATTACTATAGCAAACAATTTTCCCTTCCTGTGACACATTTACGCGTACATAACAAACACGCACTTATAACAAAAAGTAACGGAACGATCGTTGAAACCTAATAACTAATAACAACATCTCGAGTGAAATGAGCTACAATTGAAGCTGATTTATTTAGTGTTTTTTTATTTCTTGTAAAATCATTGTGTGTCGTAATAACAAACTCTGAAGCGGTTGCGCAACGAGTTTCACTACAATCGACAACCATTACAATCAGCTGCCTCGATCGAAATGCATTTTTAATCTATCACTTATATTTATTTACAGTTATTATGAAGATAATACATGTTTACAGTTTTGTTTTAAATTGTACAACCTCTTGAAGTCAACATTTAGTAATCTTAGTAGCGTATACTGCAATATTTTGTAACTTACTGTACTACTTAATTGTAGAGAAACTAAGTTTATTAAATAGATGTGCCAACAATAATAACACGTAGCGAATTCGGTTTCTGCGAATTGACGTAACGGTAATTTTTTACTACTTGTTTAAATATTTTTTGTAACTGAAACTTTTTATTATGTTTACAATGAAATAGTGTCTACTCGTGGTAAATAGAGGTAGATTGATCGAGTAAGTTCGAGACTTGCAATAAGTAGGCTTTGGGAAAAGAAATATTGTGTTGAAATCCTAGTATGGTAGTATGGTTTTATTCCATACCTGCCTTGATATATTCAAATTTGATATATTATTTTATGTTTCTTTGGCCTCAACTAGAGAAACAAGGTATCTTAATTTTTAATTTGTTTTTATTTTTCTTTGTTTTAATGATATTAATCACTTTCTCTTATTCTGAATCAAATCAAACCAAAAATACTCTATGCGATTTAGGCCCAGAAAAGACGCTTATGAATGTCGAAGCTATCATGTATACATTGTGTTTAATTTTAGCAGGGTTCATGTCAATTTTTGTTCATCGAACTCCATTTTATTGACCTTAAATAAATAAATAGATAGTAAGTTCTAGTTGAAAATATGTCGCCAAAGCCCTATAGGTGTATTGTAACAGTGGCACTTCAGAGCCAGTCTTCCTTTAAATGGAACCTGTTTTAGGCCACATGGTCAATTAAAGTTACATGAAATTCTAATCAATCCGTATACTATAAAAACTAATGTGAGCTTGTTTGTTGGTTCTTTCACGCCTTAAGTGCTTAACCGAACATTATGTAGTTTTGTATACACTTCAGTGATATAGAAAAGATTGTTCTTGAGGGATAGGTTGTATCTACATTAAAGCGAGCGAAACCGCGGAAAACAGCTAATATATTTTTAAAAATATGCAGCAAAATTTTCAGTTTAAAAAGACTCGTAATCTGAGTAAAAGCAAAACATACTAATACAAGTTTAAAGCCTTCATCTAAGATTGTTTCTTTGAAATGTCTTTTATAATATAAATAAGTTGACATTGATACTGTCCTTAAAACTTGAAACAGCTGAAAGCTTTGTCATTAGATAAAATTAGATCACATAATCTTATTAGGGGAACAACATTCACGTCGTTTCAGAGTGTTCCTTTTAAGACATTGTTAAAAATAACTAACTACAAGTTTATTATAGTGTATAGTATAGGCATGAGTTGTTTTTAATATAAATTCAATGCTCGATAAATTATACATGGATACAGTTTATGATTCCCTCATAATATTGTGTAATATATTTCACAAAAGATTATGTTAGTCAATGTATATCTATTGAATAACCTACCTCTTAATTATGTTTTATTAAAAAGGACAATCTAATTCTGTTATGGTTCAATTTATTAGTTTTTTATTTGATTTAATATTTATATTGATTTACTATTGTCATCATTTAAACTATTATAAGACCAGTAATGTTGTACGCATCTGAGTGCTAGGCGACGAGTGAGACGGATGAGAGAAAACTACATGCGGCAGAGATGCGAATGTTAAGGTGGATGTGTGGTGTAACTAGAATGGATAAGATTAGGAATGAATATATCAGAGGAAGTTTGAAAATAGCACCAGTAACAGAGAAGTTAAGGAGTAATAGGTTAGCATGGTATGGGCATGTTATGAGGAGAGATGAAGACCATGTAACTAGAAAAGCTTTGAGTATGACGGTCGATGGATATAAGAGTAGAGAAAGACCGAAAAAAGGATGGATGGATTGTGTGAAAAATGATATGTGTGTAAAGGGTGTGATGACTGAGATGACATCTGATAGGCGAGCGTGGAAAAGGAAAACATGTTGTGCCGACCCTACTTAGGTGGGATAAGGCTAAGAAGGTGATGATGATTGTCATTATTTTGTATAATCCACGTTTATTAAAACTCAACCTTTCAAATGATCACATTTGTGAATACTTATATATGAATCTATCTTGTTAGTTTTTACAATAAAATTGGTGTCGAATAAGTGTTATATTCGTGGTGCTGTAAAGCATTTTTATTACACATAAAATTTGCATAATTTATGTTAGCTGTTATCAAAAGTGACCGAGATATCTCCGTCACCTAGTGAAAGTTCTACGGTTAAACCATTTGTTAATTAATTTACCATCTGTTTATGCAGTTTTTTTTAATAACAGGGTTTGGTATATATACTTAGTTTCTTATGAAATAGAAGAACAACCAAGTCAAAATTGTACAGCAGTTAACAAAACGCGTACTGCCATTTTTGTAGAATTCTAGAACGTACTAAAAAAGGAACGTCTTATTAGTTGTGACCTTTAGCATTCGAACAAGGCCAACTGCTAGTATTAGGTCAAAAAGGGCAAAAACATTTTATCTAGACACCAGCTAATTATTTATTCTTTAATAAGATATTTTATTATTTCATTTGTATTACAATTTACACGAACCATGTTTTAACACTGGATATTAGGTTTTAGCCACAATTGCATTGTATTTGTACTCGTTTCACTTTGACATATTCACAATTATAATTTCTCCGTAGTTTCTAAATATGAATAGTACTTTTTTTAATTATACTCCTTCACAATGTCCTTGGCCGAAGACTTACGTAGTTTCCGAGGCTCGAGGTCATTGGTCTTAAAGATGTCTACATACGTATACTTCTATAAGACGTCTCGTGAGATCAGCGCCGCTCCTTTATGGTATAAAGAAGTCGCACACACCTTTTACGGAGATTTGTATTATTCATTACAGTGCCGACGGGTGGTATTGGTCATTGGTTAATATTTATATAATTGTAACAAATTATGTACGATATATCTGATATTGTTTAATTCATTAGTGACCCGCAGATGGTAATGTCTTAATGGTTATTTGATTGCTATAAATGGTATTTGAAAATGCTTTATCTATACTAATATTATAAAGAGGTAAAATTGCGAGTTTGTGACTTTTTTTTTCTCTCGAACTGACTACGCTATTGACCCGACAGGGTCTTCACAGCTTCACCGGACTACGTGAGTTTGTGACGTTGTAGGGGGTAATATCAGGAACTACTGGTTCTGTCAGTGTTATATAGCTTATTTATCGAGGAAGGTTATAGGCTATAAACCATCACGATAAGACCAATAGGAGCGGAACACTAATGAAGAATGTTTCAAAACCGTTTTTTTTCCTCTTTAGCGCTTCCGTTGCGTGTTAGCCTTAACTGAAAGTAACTATTTCACGCGGATGAAGTCGCGGGCAGAGGCTAGTTACAGAAAAAATATACCTTTAATAGTTCAAATGACACATTCAAAGAGATTCGTCATAGATTAGGATAGAAAAGCACTGTAATCGCTAAAATTAAATGTACTCTTATTTTCTGTATTAAAGACGCATTATAAATACGAAACAGTCCTTCTATTTGTCACCTTTTCACTACCGGATGCAATAAACGTTAACCCAAAGTAACTATTTCACATAGACAAAGTCGCGGGCTGAGGCTAGTTACAGATAAGGAATATACCTTTAATAGTTCAAATGACATATTCAAAACTATTCGTCATAGATTAGGGTAGAAAAGCAATTAAATCGTTAAAATTAAATTTACTCGTATTTTCTGTATCAGAGACGCATTACAAATAAGAAACAGTCTTTCTATTTGTCACCTTTTCACAACCGGATGCAAATGCGATTTGGCGTAAAGTTAGTTTATGAGTTGAAGAAGCACATCGTCGTATATAATATCGATAATACATGAAATCGCGGGAAATAACTCCTATTTAAATTTGTCGAGTTATAATTTGTGGTATAATTCATACGATGCGTAGGTCAGCTTATTGTTTGTAAAATAAGGTCATCTCGATTCAACACGCATCCTATAACGGCAACGTAAAGTACATAATTGTGTTGATCACGCGAAGTAGTAATTGTCACAGAAGGTTGGCTTTTATCACAAACTATTTGGTTTTTGAAATAGGCATCTGTATTGTGTAAGGCATCGATTTCAGTCCCCACCAAAGTTTCATCGATCACAGATGTCACACGTTATATGATTTGAGAAAGTGGATACGACTCGTTCCGTCGTCGATGATTAGCAGTTTCACTCCCGCATGCAGCTGGTACCAGAAATACGATTGAGTGTTGACATCTTGTTGACGAAATAATAAATACATTGCCTCACACTAAATTATCCAATTTTCGTTCCTACTACATGCAGTCTGCGCCAAACTTTTTGACCGCTCTGAACATCGACACGCAGAACACGAATGATGTATAAACAAGTTATAGATGTAACATCGAGACAGCTTAAGAATAGATGAATACTAATTTGAAATTCATATAATAATATCTTAACTTCACTTTATATTAAAATGTTGACGATATTATGCGCAAGCCCAAACTTACGGCTATGTTCAGAGCGGTCGAAAAGATTGGCGATGTTTGTATACATAAACATTTATTAGCTTTGTTTATTAGCTGCACATGTTATTTTATATAATAAATACACACTACAATGAAAAATTAAGTTACAACGAATTAGACACAATATAAATACTAACTAATACCCGTCCGCTTTACTGTCCATTAGTTAAATGTTTCATTTATAAAATGATAAAGGGTGATTGGAACCAACAAATAAGTGATTCTACCATCTAGGAAGAATTCCGCATTGAATGCTCAGTTATATGCCGATACATTCAATAGCTTTGATATCATTAAGTCTCAAAGAAACTGTCTTTTTATTGTGTGTTTGTATATGTATAGAGGATTATCGTATTGAAATTCTTCACTTACTAACTATTTTTTGCTGCGATACATTAATGCGTAATAGCGACACCTAGTGGTGATTGGTAGCACTATGGATTGTATAAAAACATGAAAAGACAATCATGTGTATCATCTCATATAAATCCATTTTTATATATAACTTTATAAGAAGTAAGATATATATTAGTATTTTTGATATAGTTTTATGGTTCATTAAATCAGCTATATAATTAAAATTTAAAATATAATTTATATCAATCGGACTAACCTTTATCGGAGATAATTATTTTCTACGAACGGAAGTTGTTAAAATAATCAATTCATCGTATTTTAGATAAATTATGGATGAATTAGTATTCATTTTAACAGGATTAAAATATAATTATGAATAATGCACCGGAGATACTTTCAATATCGCTTGCTAAACGATCTAATACTTTATAAGCTTCAGACATTATCTTCTATTGTTCCCATGATAAAGATTAATCCATCTATTATTAAGTTTCTCAGACGGTAACGGTTTATCAGAGCGGTCATTCTAGTTCGTCTTGTTTACCGCTACAACTCAATTATATTAGTCTTGTAATGACCCTGTTAGAACAATTAAATTTAGCAGCCTGCGTATTGCTTCTATTTTTTTAATTATTTAAACGTTATATGGCAGAAATAAATAACAGTAGGCACCTAACAATACCTATTATAAATAAATTGACAGTTGGTTCAGCTTCGCAATTGATGTGTTATTGAGAACAATTAGAAATCAATATGCTTAAGTTTCTCTTGTTACTTCTTACAGATCAATGTTATATTTATATGCAGCTATTGTTCTTCAAGATTTCGTTTGTTTGTTTCTCGTATGTTCCGGATGGAAAGAGCCAATGTGCATATTAGTCCGTTGAAGCTGTTAAGACCTTGCTGGGTCAATAGCGTAATCAGTTCGAAGAAAAAAAGAAAAAGCCAATGTGCATCTCCTGATCCGAGACCAATTTTATGCTAAATTTCTTTGCGATCGCTTTAGAGGTTATCTCGTAGGAAAATAAAAAACAGATAGAGTTGGTTTTGCATTTATAATATTTGTAACTGGTGTCCGTGTGCAAAATCGTGGTTTTGTTTGATCACTCACCATACATCGTACTTTCATACTTCGTATTTGAACTAATACCGACTTTATGTTAGCTCTGTTAATATGATAATTACTATTTAGCCTGCCTCTATCCGTTAGTAAAAATCTGTTCAAAATAGGTATAACCATTTCGTAAAGAAGCCCGAACAAATAACGGACCTTTAGACTTTTATATGTACGATTAATATAAAATTTATAAAATATCGTGAATCAGCTATTTAGTTTAATTTACTAATAATAACTACTATTGTTATAAAAAACTATATTGAGGTTTATCCCACTTTGTTATTCATAGACTAACTTTATAGTAGAGGTTGCATAGGAATCGTTGATGAGTAGTAACTTAAAGCAGTCTAGCCATAAACTAAAAAATATCGGGTAATTCATAAGGACCGTAAAATTCTGAAGATATAAACAGATTTGTATTAGTAGGTTGGTACATGATTTGTTTCTAATATGTCAAATTTTTATTTACATCTTACCTGGCCTGATTATACCTATAAAGGTTTTTATTAGAGACATGTTTTTTTTTTCGAACTGACTATGCTATTGACCTAGTAAGGTCTTAACAGCTTCACCGGACTACTAAGGCGAGCGCTTAAGGCACTCAGTCGATTTTATTTGACAACTAGCTCAAGGGTGCACGGCACACCTCGGCTTGGGGGGACATATGTGGCTATGGCCTATACTCTTATTATTATGATCTTGTTTTATTTTTTGGTTTGTAATTATTTTCCTTCTGAATTCACTACACGATCGATTCTAATAAAATTATATTTTTGTACATATGTGGTCAAGGGGGACTGTAGTTTTGGATACGTTAGATGACGTTGATACAAGACACTTTTTTTTTTAAATTGCAACATAAAAAGCAGTTATAACTTTTGAGCCATGATTACAACTACTTACCACAAGCATTTCATAAATATTAATAATATAAAGAAAAATGTATAGAATGATGCTTAAGACTATTAAATGAATCTGTGGTACTGTGATTTAATGAAACAAAAGGAATTACGTACATCTTTGGAAGGGGAACTCGTGCGCAGCCAATCACTTCTATATCTTATCATGAGTCAAATTACCTCTCGCTGTAAAACATTTTTGATTATCAATCTGATAACTGTTCATTGTCTAATTGAGTTAAATCTCAGTATGATGTAGATATCGAGATATTTCTCTTACTTTTAACCTATTAAGAGATACTACAATATTGTGTTAGATTGACTAATACCAGCTTTTTAAAATTATTATATGAATTCTGTAGGAGACAGTGTTGTTCGTGATTTTAGTATTATTTGTTATTTTCATTCCACTTTTAGTTACACTTTAATGTTAAGTTAATTTCTCTTGCTTCTTTGTACATTTACCCCACTTAAAGGAACTTCTAATTTTAATAACAATTCCCGCTGGTTAGCTGGATAAAAATGCCTTGTAGCACTAAGCTCACCACTGTACAAACTTATAATGTCAATAGAGTATTCCTTCTTATTCATTCCTTCATTCAGTCAATTATATGTGGCTTAATATAGTGATATTTTTTATTTAATTAACATGTATTGATATTGGATTCTTTAATTTGGTATTCCAGTAGTCATCAAAGTCATAATATTGCACCTTCATATAACTAAATAAATTTATATTCAAACGTGTTAAGTACATGCAAGTGATGAAAGTGATAAATTAAGTTTCAATTATGAACGTGTCTGTATCATCCAGCAATAATCAGGACACAGAAGTTGGTAAGTTACGTTCATCTTTGTAATGCCATCCTACGCTTGATTTCTAAAGTTGTTTGTGGGTATTCCAATTAACCGAATGAAAGCAGAGAGAAGCCGTAAACTACACAAACAGACATAAAATTGAGATATTAGTTTTAGTAAATTATAAACATTATCTATGATTGATATATAATATGAAATCTTTATAAATCAAATGTTAGAAGTTGTTATACGCGCATCATTCGAGTACTCGATAGATTTCAATCAATTTTGTTTTTGGTTTAATTTTTAAGATACTTATCTATAAAATATATATCTGGAAGTATTAGTTATAAGAAAGTACATTTCTAATAAGCAATACGTTTCAGAGATGTTTTTTTTTTCTTTTTATTGTAACACGGCAAAATGAATGCACTGTGCCTGATGGTAAGCACAGTATAATCCAAAAACAATGGCGACCACCGAGTGACACAGTATCCATCGCCGGTCGCCACTGCCGGCCTGCGAAAAGCTGGATATGCACAGGCTGAACCCGAAACGCGACCCGTAGAAACGAATCACTATGACGGGCTTTTTCGCCATATACATGGTGGTTGCGACCCAGTCAGACTGTACAACCCTACCGCCCCGCTTTCGCCATTGCCTCTTTCGTTATTCAGCAGTGGGCACCATGTGCAGGTGAGGTTGGCTTGGGTGTCTCAAGTCTTAGATGTTATTCGACACCCCTTACTTATGTATATTTTGTTTCCGTGAAGAAGTGGGGTAAGCGATTTAATGCTTATGTTTTTTTCCTATATACATAAAATATATTGTTAAGATAATAAACGACTGAGGTGAAATTGCCGGTATCAATTAGTGATAATATAATGTGCCTGTTTTCATTTTAAAGTCGAATATGAAACAGTCATTATATTTTGAAATGATGAAATCCCATAATATACTGGTAATTGTATAGTTAATTCAAAGCAACTTGTTTTCATAATCGTACGCATAATTTATCAGTCTGCATCTTCATATCTAAACAAGCAAGTAGATGAAGTAATTGACTCGATCCTACAGACTTGGACCGCCTACAGGTACACCCACGCGCCTGTCAACATAATAGTTTGTTTTTCACTTCAGTTTATCTACGAATCGCACAATTAGTGTCTAACGATTTAAGTTTATTCGTTTTTACGTTAGTGTTTATAGTCACAATTGAATTTTGGCAGTAGTTATGTGTGTTTTTGTATAGAGCAGTGTTTTTCAACCCTTTTCATGACACGACTTAATTATTTCGCGACCGCTACTCTTTGCTATTTCTAATCTGTATTTTTATGTTACATATATCAAATAAGTACAATATCCTTATTTAATTTTATGAAAACATAATCAAATTATTAAGTTATAGTACATAAAGTTGATGTTTATATATAGGAAAAAAGACATTCGGTAGTAATACAGGAGCATATAATAAAAGCCACATATATCACAGACTTTTGATTGACGATTATAAAACGGTTTTCATGATTTTAATATTCGTACCACATTCGACAATCCTTATTGGGTTTATGACGTGTTAGTAATAAAGTAAACATGTCATGGCGTCATTCACAATCTAATACAACGGTGTTAAAGTCATTTGAGGAATTTAATAAAATAAAGTTAAACTTTTCTAAACCTTCGTTTGACCTTATAAAGTTCCTTTTTCTCTCATATGTAACCCAAATTTACCCGTAAATATACAGACGTAATAATCTTGGGACATATTAATCACATTCTAAAAATACTATCACATATTAAAAACTACGTTAAATTCTTATAATGTGCACGGAGTAACGGGCGGTCGCTAGTAATCTGAATAAAGATGAAACCTAGGGATCGAATTCAAAAGATATCTCGTATGGCAAAATAGATATGAGTCGCGTTGACTTCCTTTAGATTCATTGAGTTGAATGATCTACTTTTGTATAATATTTATGGAATATAAATTTTTTTTTAAGTGTGTGTGTACTTATGTACATGCGTTAGAAGTTATATTTCTTAACGTAACAAGATAAAAAACATAAAAAATTTGATCTTTCGCCTTATTCTAAGTTTGTAGAAAAAACAACACTAACAATAGCAAAAATGTATTTAATACATTGAAAGTTTTAATACAAAGAACTAAATAAATAACAAATACAAAGAAACAATATATCGTGACAGTATGTGATATTTTCAATGTTTTTGAAGTTATACTTCTTTTAGCGTGTTAGGGAAAAATGATGAGAGAAAATTTTTACGATACGCGCACATACTGTCACGATATATTGTTTCTTTGTATTTGTTATTTATTTAGTTCTTTGTATTAAAACTTTCAATGTATTAAATACATTTTTGCTATTGTTAGTTTTCCTTTTCTCGTGATTTATAGCTCAAAGATAGATCTGATTATTGAATACATTTGATGTATAATTTCGATCCAATATAATATTGAATTGCATTCAACGATGAATAAGAATTATTGCATCATAAAACGCATCTCGAGTTTCCAAGCACCAGTAACGTTTCCCATTTGGCAACTATAAACTAAAGAGATTTATTCCCAAATTAACGTTGCAGTCGGCAGTAGGTCATTTCGACGCATTCAGACGACTCTTTAAGAGTTCATTAGTTAAAAAATACAGTCTCCTTTCTTTCTTTTATTAGCTTTTACATAATCGTCGTCACTCTTTCGAACGTAGAGTGAAAAATTATTTTTGCTACACACCGACCATCACGGCCCGGCTATGCTCTCTCATAATGACTGTCAAAAGTGACAATGGCTGTCAGTTTTGACAGCTATCAATTTCATTGACAGCCAATGCTCCGTGCACTATGGATAGGTTTTAATTGCGGATTACGTAAACCGGAAGTTACAAGACAACCACGACAGTTGAAGAGGGGTTTTCGAATATCATCAATTACTTACTCTACCTCTTACGTGAGTTGGTTTATTGTTATTTATTTAATTCTCGTATTAGTCGCCATTTTATTATTTTTTGTGGATATTTATTCTGTTAATACTAATCTTTTTTGTTATAATTGAAGTGGTTATTTAGAAGACAGATGATTGTATGATACATATTGTTCGAAGTAATGATTGTGAATGACGATTACTTTCTGGACAGTGTTTTTTTTATTATGTACTTATTTTTCATTTGATGCATTAAATAAATCTTAAGAGCTCATTATTAAAAAAAATAGTCACACAATTTCATCGATTTTTTTTTTTTTTCTGTTTACACTATTGACCCAGCAAGGTCTTAACAGCTTCACCGGACTACTAAGGCGAGCGCTTAAGGATTTTATTTTGACGCATTTTATTTTGAGAATTTCATCGATATTAAATAATAACTTAACGTAATAATATTCTTTAGATTGTGTATTTGCTTCATGAAAGATTACTACGCATTGATTTTGATAAAATACATGCGCATCTCTGTACTTTAGCAAGTTGAACAACAACATGCATTACTGCATTACTACATTGCTATCAGTATTACGAAACGAATGGTATTTAAACATGTTGGTATTTAGCCTAGGCCCATATTAATGATGTAAAACGAACACACTTGACTTATTTTAGATATATTATACTGCACTTGATCTAAACATTTTAGATTTAAGCTCTTGCTTATTATTATTCATAGCAGAAAGTTGTCATATATATATATTGATCAACTATAAATGAATAATGTTACCGATCTAATTGTAAGATAAATATGGGAATATAAATGTAAAATTAAAGTATATTTAAGAATAATACTATCATGAAACGTTTTAAGTGTAAGGAATTATTAAATGACGAAAATTATTCTTTATATATCAGCCATATTAAAGTTGTTAATTTGTGCCTTGTAGTTGATAGAACGAATTATGCACAATAATGCAGTTTCTAACCAAACAGCTTGATATCTGCCATTTCCATAGACGTTCGTAGCATTAATATGATCGTTAGAATGAAAAACACTGTAAAATCTGAAGTCGTTTTCTCTTATCGCCATCGCAATAAGCAATATGTCGCGCAAGGTCGCGTATTTAACCACCGCGCCGAGTTTCCATAATGATTCTATTATGGTCGAGGTCGCGACATGCACTTGATAGCCTTTAATATTGATACCTATATACTACATTTATTTGCTCGGCATCTTATTTGTCTCAGTGTCTAGTATTAATTATAGAATCAACACGTTTGTTCGTTTAATGTGTCCTTTTTTGGAAATATTTATAAATATCTCGTCACGATGTCATAATGTGCCTTCGTCGCGTAGGAGACATTTTGTTTAGTTAGTGAGGACAGTTTTTTAATTCGATAACTGTTAAAAAACGGTATTTTTTATAACCATGTTATCATGTGAAGTTCTAATGATTAACTGGTTTATGGGGATCGGATATGAATTAGAATATGGAAATTGATCGAAAATAAAGTGCTTAAAGTGAGTCAAAGAGAGGACAATTCTACGCATTGGCACACGTATCCGCTATTATATATTTATTTACATGATCCTTTAATGTTAATGTAATATTATTGTAGTTACTATAATATTATTTGGCTTACATTAAATACAAAAGGTATAAGAACGGAATTACGTGACAAGCGATTTCCGACTTAAAATATGTGCATATAATAAAAATATATGTAGTCTGTTTATATGTAGCGAATTTATACAAAGCAAACAATAATCCAAGATGAAACTCAATAGCTACGATATCGGGGTCACCTTGCATTCGCTCCAGTGTACTTAACAATATTATAACTGCACTTAAACGACTAGAAACTTCTTTGACACAAAGCACTTTTTCGTCTGACCTATTTGCAAAATATATTGGATTTTTAAAACCGTTAGTTTGTCGTTACTCACATTTAATTTGTAAATGTAAGCTACTATATTCGTAACAAACTGATCCATTATCTTTTTCATATTAAGCGTGTATTTATAAAGGCTATTGTTAGCAAAATTTACATGAAAATCTGCAAAAGCGACTTTCATTTGTCTTTAAGACGTTGCAATAGAAGTGTTGTGTAAGATTTTACAACTGCAAATAGTCTGTGAAGGTTGTTTGAATAATGTGGTACAAACCGTCGTGCAGTTTCGACCTTGCCGCCTCGTCAACTCCTGCGCATGATCGAGTCGACGGTTCCGTAATGGATTGCATCTGTGTACCGCCTTACCCAGGTATCGTGTTACAAGTGAACTGCAAAATAGAATTTCGTTTTTAAATTATTCGCAATTTTACCTATGAGACGAGCCGGCCAGTAAAAAGATTACATCTTTATTGCAGACTTCGTCTTTTTTTCTCTCGAAATTCTAACAAAAAACCCAGGTTGTTGACTTGTTGCTTCACGAGTTTAGCGAAAAATTCTAAGAAAATAATATCGATGTTTCCGAAAATTCGATAAATGTTATTTGTTTCTAATTTGATTATTTTGAGTGATTTCCTTTTATCATTTTGCTGATAATTGGATTATACTAAACTTTAATCTCGATATAGTATTATCTCCTATTTATAATTATCTTTTTCATAAGTAACTAACTACGTTAAGGCATTAAATTTTTATACCGAATAATTCTAATTAATTAAATAAACGTATTGACTATTTTCGCTTACGACAAGAGCGTTCGCTAATGGCCATTATTTAACATCACAATAACGACCGATTACGTACACCGTCACAATTCCAAACACGCTTTAGCATATGCTAAATACATCGTAATAGCTTAGTTTACAATTTATTTGCTTTCACCGGTTCGTGAATGTAAACATGTCGCGTGTGTAACCAGTTATTCCACATATGGACGTGAAATATTTATTTTCGAAAGCCACACGGCGAGAGCTTAAAATCTTAAGGTACCTTATTTGTACCATGTGTCCTTAATCCATAGTTCGGTTAAAAAAAAGAAATGCTTGAAAAAGGAAAGAATTGTATTTTTTTTTTATTTATATGTACGACTAGTTGTGCCCGTGACTCCGTCCGCGTGGAACCTAATTTAAAAAACAGCCACTAATAAGATCATCTGAATGTATTAAGTCCATTTACTTATCTAATCCGGTGAAGCTGTTAAACCTCGCTTGGTCAATAGCGTAGTCAGTTCGAAAAAAAAAATCGCTCGTACTTAACTCGCGTCGTCATTAGAATTACAATAACTTTAGATAGAGGTTTTGTTATGAACGCAGTACTTTAGCAGTAGTGATGCGTGTTTAAAGAAAGAGATAGACATTTCTAAAAATGAAATGTATTTTATTATTTACTAGCGGGCCCGGCAGACGTAGTCCCGCCCTGATTATAAAAAAAAAATCTGGACAAATTATATGCCAAAACGTTCCTCGTGAATCACTTTATTCACTGGTGAAAACTGCGTAAAGATCCGTTCAGTAGTTTTTGAGTTTATCGCGAACAGACAGCCAGACGCGGTAGGGGACTTTGTTTTATACTATGTAATGATTCCAAGACGCAACAATTCACAAAAATCTAAAAACTACAGGCACGTTTAATTTACGTTCTTATTATAATGTGGGAATATTCCAGTTTCGATAGCGGTTCGCAAATAGGAATAGGAAGCATTTATAGCTCGTTGGATGCGAGTGACGAGTAGCTGGGTTGGCAAATTGATTTCCGTTCCTGAGTGAACGCAAAACGGTATGTTCCATATACGATTTCAATTGGATATGATTTCATCGCTGCTACCTTCATCCGTTCTCAAGGATAGGAATGTTTAAGACCGAATCAAAAGTCTACAAACATTTAAAGGGTATATGTATATCTGTTTTATAAAAGAACGTGCCACCGGTTTTTAACCTTGATAATAAAAATGTTTGTTCTTTGTTTCAAGAAGATATAATATTTGAAATATTAACATTTTTTAATTTTTTTCATTATTAAACGTAGATTTTAAATTATTTTATGTATCAACTTTTTTACAGTAAGAATTTTCAGTATCAAATGTATAACTACTTTAAACATGAAAGTCCTCTACTACTTCTGTCTGTCCGTTCGCGATAAACTCAAAAAGTACTGAATGAATTTTCATGCGGTTTTCATCAATGCATAAAGTGATTCATGAGGAAGGTTTAATACATATCATTTGTCAAGGTTTTCTTTTTATCAGGGCGGAATAATGTCCGCCTGACTCGCTAGTAGTTTATAATAACAGATTTCAATTTTTTATTATATTTATTGCTGATCAGTCTCCTTCAATTACAACTCTATCTAATACAGATAATGTATTTTTTTCTAAATGACATTGGCAGAATTGTGTTCAGTATCAAATGTATAACTACTTTAAACATGAAAGTCCTCTACTACTTCTGTCTGTCCGTTCGCGATAAACTCAATAAGTACTGAATGAATTTTCATGCGGTTTCATCAATATAAAGTTTTAGTACATATCATTTGTCAAGGTCTTTTTTATCAGGGCGGAATAATGCCCGTCTGGCTTGCTAGTAGATTATAAAACAGATTTCAATTTATTATTGATCAGTCTCCTTCGATTATAACTCTATTTAATATAAATAATGTATTTTTTTCTAAGTGACATTGGCAGAATTGTATACTATTTACACACTGTGTTATAGTTTTCGGAAAATGAAACGCATTCCTATGTAATAAATGCACCAATGCAAGCTTTAAATTTCAAACATATATATCGTTTTGGAAGATGCGTTATAATTTTAGCCTATCCAGATGTCTAGACTTGGAAGTCTTCCGAGTTCGTCGAACTTAGTCGTGAATTGGTCGGATCATGTGTAAAGGAACATTGAAAGCAAGGTAAAGACATTAATTGTGCAGTATTGGCAACGCAAGCGAGCCGCATTGTATCATATATATTTTGATTTACTAACTAATATACATCGTACGCGCAAAGATAAAGCGGTTCGATGCCTTTTACGTTTTGGTATAAATGAAAATGACGGGAGAAATTTTAATGGTAGACGATTCCTGCATTGTTTTGTTGGCAGTCTATTTATAATGATTCAACTGGAAACAAATGTGTTGTATCTCTTCGAGTAATTTATTAAGCAGCATACTTAAGTCATTCGAGCTTTAGAGGCATGGTTTTTTGTTTTAGGACTAAATCTTAATTAGAATCAACGAACTGTCACTTTGTCATCCTTTCAAATCATAAAACTATGAAGTAATTATTATGATTACGATTTAAATAAAATAAATTATAGTTTACGGGAGCTATATTTTGTATAAACAGTGGTCACGATCTTTATGAGGTCTGTAACCAGGTTACACTGTCAAACTAAGGCCAGCAAGAGTTATAATTACGAAAACACTATTTAGTTATTTTCTCAGTTGCGTAAAGAATTAAAAATTAAAAGAGCTTTTATATGTTTCTCAATTGATATTAGATAGACCCCTGACAAATGAAACTTTTTCAAATATTACACAAATTACGGATCACCATTACCATGACAAAATATTGGACTAAATCGCAGTAGTTTTAATCAAAATTAATTCAGAACACGAAGGCCTTACAAACTGTCTTTACAGGATATTCAATTGAAAAACATATGAAAACGGACCAAAATGTACTAAAGAAGGTAGTTTAAGGTAAAAATAGTGCGTTGTAGTCCCTCCGCGCGGAAGAAGTGAAACTTCGTAATGTGGAAATGAAAATAGAAAAGGGTAGAAATTGATTTTTAGTAAAATCATATTGTTTCTTTAATACAAACTTCATTATTAAACATTGCTTACAATTCACAATTGATCGCATAACGTTTAACGCAACCTTGTTAGAAGTCGCATTAGAAGTTTCACTTCAATACTTCGATTTACCCATAAATAAACAATGCATGAATTATTCTCTAAGTTCTTTTGAAGATTATCTAAATGCCAGAATAGATACAAACATATTCCCCTCGTACTAATGTAGTATCCGTATTCAAATGGATTCAACATCTCAAAGCAATCATCATTATCACAATATAGAGTCAAGTAACACAAGATTATGGATAAAGTATAAAGTCCACTACATGACAGACCAAAATCCTGCCAAAAACTCAAGAAAGAGTTATAATTACGAAAACACTATTCAGTTTTTTTTTTCAGTTGCTTAAAGAATTAAAAATTAAACGTGGATTTATATGTTTCTCAATTGATATTAGATAGACCCGTGACAAACATAAAACCTTTTCAAATATTACGCGACTTACGGATCACTATTACCATGATAAAATATTAGACAAAATCGCAGTAGCATTAATCAAAATTAATTCAGAACACGAAGGCCTTACAATCTGTCTTTACAGGATATTCAATTGAAAAACATATGAAAACGGACCAAAATGTACTAAAGAAGGTAGTTTAAGGTAAAAATAGTGCGTTGTAGTCCCTCCGCGCGGAAGAAGTGAAACTTCGTAATGTGGAAATGAAAATAGAAAAGGGTAGAAATTGATTTTTAGTAAAATCATATTGTTTCTTTAATACCACTGGGTCACCGAGGACCTTAAGGATAATGTAGACGTGGATAGGGAGCGCAGGGCGCTGTCTGTCCGATGCAATATGTTGGCCCGTAGGTTTTCCCGGTGTACAGAGACAGTTAAGTTTGCGCTTTTTAAAGCGTACTGTCAGTCCTTTTACACTTGCAGACTGTGGGTTGACTATACGCAGCGGGCATACAGTGATTTGCGCGTTCAATATAATAACGCTTTCCGGGTGCTGATGGGTCTGCCGCGCCACTGCAGCGCCTCCGCGATGTTCGCGGATGCTGATATTGACGGCTTTGCGGCGATCATGCGCAAACGGTGCGCCTCTATCATGCGTCGCATGCGTGACAGCCCCAACAGAATACTACGTGCGCTGGTGGACCGGTGGGACTCTCCGATGCTTGCTCGCTGGATACGGCTACATGCAGTCGTACAGTGAATTTCCACCATCACCGGAGGTTCCACTATAAACAATGCATGAATTATTCTCTAAGTTCTTTTGAAGATTATCTAAATGCCAGAATAGATACAAACATATTCCCCTCGTACTAATGTAGTATCCGTATTCAAATGGATTCAACATCTCAAAGCAATCATCATTATCAATTTCCGCTCTTATATGAATTTACCGTCCTTAATGTAACCTATTTCCTTCCTTCATAAATGGATTGCCTTGATTAGAGTTAAGTATCGGGCCAACTTAATATATACCATCATAAGAACCTTATCTTTATGGGCCCGATTGAGTTATTGGTCTTTTAAAGTTGAACTGAGTTGATTTGTGAGAATTGTCGCTGGAACATCTCCCAAAGAACGGAGTATAAATTTATCGATAAGCCCCTGGATTTCGGAATCTATATGAGCTAATGGTATAACTATCATATTATAAACTATATTTACATATAAAAAAAAGTGTGTTCGTACTTATGTACACGCGTTAGAAGTTATACATACTTCTTTGGCTTAACAACATAAAAATCTTTTCAAAAATTTTAACTTTCGCTTTATTTTACGTTTGTAGGAAAAACGACACTAACAATAGAAAAAAGGTATTTAAAACATTGAAAGTTTTAATACAAAGAAATACAAAGAAACAAAATGTTGACAATAGCTAACTTCAGAGTGTCGGTTTTTCGTGACGGTGTGCGCGCGCATCGTAAAAATTTACTCTCATCATTTTTCCCTAACGCACCGAAAGAAGTATAACTTCAAAAATGTAGTGTATGTTCCTGGTTTAAACTCTTTGTGTAGTATGTCCGAACCAATTATGTCTGGGCATGTAGATGATATTTTACAGTTTAACCTAGGCTATATTACACTTTCCAACAAAGACTAAGCAGTCAATGTAAATGTTAATAGAAGTAACTTAAAATCGGTAAAATATTTGTATGGTAAAAAGATGCAGTAAAAGAAAACAAGTGTGCAGTTCGCACACGGTGGAAGCGAAACCTTCATAAATTAATAAACACCTATATAAACCGTAGTGTATTTACGTTTACTTTATTTACATGTTGTATGTTACTTTACATTTTTATACAATTTCCATTTCTACGTAAAAAGAATATTAAAGCTATAACGAAGTTACTAAGCGCAAAATACACTCATTAGTCAATTGGCATTTATATCGCTGACATTACTGATATACAAAAAATAGTTTAGATTTTTGACGTGATAACGTGTTATAAATCGATGAACGCCGGCAGCACCACGAAAAATCATGACTCATTGTCACGTTCCGCCTGAGCCGAGCGTGCAAGCGAGAGCACGGAATAAGCGATAGAGAGGCGCGATCGACCTAAGCGTTCGGCTTGTGACGCATCTATGTATCTATATATAGAATAATAAAATTCAATTCATAAACGTATGCAATTTTTATCAATGTTTTCTTATGAGGTTCTTACGTAAAAGTATTGTCCGTGAACCAACTTTACAGGCAACAAATTTTTATACCATTTCAATTTCCAAATGAAAATAATATTGCAGCTATAATAAAAGTTACCTAGTGCAAAAACTTCCAGTGACTCAATTAAATATTTTATTTATATATAATATAAATATCCATTCATTTATTTATGTAATTGGACTAATCACCGCGAGCTAAATCTTAAAATATATTACCATAATTATTCACGTTTACATTACATAAAAACTGATCTTAATTAATTTTTATTTTTATGATTACCACACAACAATATAGTCAACAGAAAGATCGAGAACAAACTGTGGTAGCGTTTTTTTAAATTTAATTGTGCATGCAGTATAGTTGTAATTATGTTACTCGTTATCCTCATTTCCTGGTTTATCTTTGCTTAACGATGCTTCAGAACATTCTAGATGTGTGTTATAATCTCGTAACTTAGTTTAATTTTATATCCTTTTAATTTTTGCCAAAGCTCTATATATTCTGTAAAAATGTTTGTTATATTTGTGGTCATTAACTCGGACACAATTTGACTGATCGTATGAGTTTTTGGCGGGATCTTGGAATGCCATGTATTTATATTTTATCCGTAATCTTATGTTATTTGGCTCTATATTGGGTAATGTTGGAGGTGCTTTACGTAATATAGTATGGTTATTGTGCATAAGTGAAGTGGATCGGAAATAATACCAAAGAGTATGGATTCTGACTTGCCACACAAGATGGCAACCATCTTGTTAGTTCATTGTAATTATATCAAGAAACTTGTAATATCGATACTCACTTGACAATGGCAGTAATAGTCTACTAGAGGATTGGTTGCCAAAAATAAAATAGAAGGAGACAGATCATATGATAGTATTTTTTCATAGAAAAGATTTTTATGGTATTCATTTTATCATAAGTTGTCACTAGGTGTCGCTCCAAAATTCTCCGGCTGTTTGTATATCTGTGCGCGATAAACTCAAAAACTACTGAACGGATTTTTATGCGGTTTTCACCAGTAGATAAATGGTGATTCATGAGGAGGGTTCGGGTATTTTAATTTGTCAAGGTTTTTTCGTTATCCTGGACAGGACAACGTCCGCAATGTTCACTAGTTATTATTAAGTTTTAAGTTGTACTTTGAATTAATGAGTGAATGTACTCTTTATTGCAGTTTTGATTTGTATACTGGCGAGCTTAATGCCATAAGGCATTTTCTTCCAGCTAACCTGCGGTATTGAAGTTAAGCAAAAACTTTTGTAGGTAGTGCTTATATAAACAAAACAGAAGAAAATGGATAAATAAATATATACATGTATACAATATTATAATAAAATAAATACATATATAAGATAAATATACATACGTACAAATATATAATACTGACAAAGATATACACACAACAAAAGTTAATATAAATATAAACTGTAAAATCACGAATACTCTGCCTCCTTTCTTTCGAATAAATGGTGGTGTAATTGAGTTTTAAACTTATTGATAGTTTCGACGTCTTTACTTTAATGCGGAATAAATCACTGTGGCTATTAGTTACGTATAGGGGTTGCCATTGCTTTAATAATAATAAAATAGCACTTATTGCGTGTCCCAACCGGATCCCAAATCCCTTCTAGAAAGCTTAGTATTACCAAACGAGGTAGATTGCCATACACTATTCATTGTTATCCAAAAGTGTGAGCCATAATAGCTAATTGTGTCTTAATTTGATTGTTCTATTTTAATAATGTTACCACTATGTAAATAATAAAGCGCGTAGTACTATAACAGTTAGATTTGGATAGATTTTCTTTTGAGGTAAGTGTACAGTGGAAACTTTACATTCTTTAGTAAAAATTGTAATTAATTAAGCTGATAACGCTCTATAATCCTAATAGCCGAATAATGTAATTTCATAAAGCTAAGTGTCAATGAGTTAATCATGCTGGAACTAATTGTATTCTCAACCGTGTCGCCTCGTCAACTATTATTTAAGTATGTATATATCGCCCTGAATAGATTACTCGTACAACTTGTTTTAATGGAAGTTTTTAGACAAGTTTCTACATAATAACTTTCATTTCCACATTCTAGAATGTTCTTATTTTTTATCTATGCTAATAGAGTTAAACTGGAAACCGCCTGTAGACAATTTGACTACAAAGTATAATTAGTAAATTTGAAACTGTAGAAGTTAAATAGATACATTTTAAGACATTCTCAAAATTTATTAATAGAAGATCTTAAATTGGTAGTTCTAGAAGTAAGACATTTCGATGAGTTCATTATATAACGCAGGTGAATGCTAATAAAGAATTTTTTGGAAATATACTCTTTTACAAAGTAGAAAATTAAATGATTTCTGAGATGCTCCTGATTGGAAAATCCCAACGCACACACGGCTTTATCTAATAAAATAATGAGGAAATAGTGCATTATTTTACTAAAGAATAATTATTGCTCGAGGTACAAACTGTATAGTATGATTATGTGACAAACTAAGTATAAGTGTCCAATAAAAACATAGGTTAGCATGGATAATTATAACTAATTACAGTGGTATTGCAAAAATACGTAAATGTGTAATTTTTTCTCCTGGTGTTATTATCGTTTAATGAGATCGAAATTACCGCAGTCCATGTTTCTACTTAGTAATTTATTATATCTGTAACGAGAGTATTAACACTGTATTATGTTTAACGGATAAGTAAAGAAGACAAGTTAAAGTACACTTTTAGATTATTGTGAAAAAAATTGTTGCCGGTTTCTTGGAATAAATAATAAAATACATTTCAATCATTTTTGGAATTGTCAATATATTTATTTGTACGCCTGTTTGTTTGATCACTGCTAAAGTACTGCTTTCACGATAAGACCTCGCCAAGAATATCATGAAGCATATCCTCGAAACATTTAGTATTGGTTTCATTAAAATAGGTTCACTGTATTAAATGTTATTGTAATTTTAAAGACGACGTGACTTAAGTCCGAGAGAAAAGTAGATAATTAAATGGACTTAATACATTTAGATGATTTTATTTTTCACTGTTTTTTTACATTCGGTTACACGCGGACAGAGTTGCGGGTATGAGCTAGTAATAAATGATTTATACGTATCGCATATACGTTAGTAGAATGTTAATTACATCAAGGGACAGAAAGATGATGTAGCTTATATTCTATACAAAAGATAAGAAATTTCCTTGTTTTGAAGCTGTATTATGTTATATACATATACAAACGTATCATACTAATTTGTAATTCAACTGACAACAAACCAACATTAACCCAGTAACTGAGATATTATGTATGTGCAGAGGGGCCCATGTCGACCTACATGATGAGCGAAACGCAACATAAGACGTAAACAAAACTTATTTACGGTAACAACGTTAACATACGAAGAAAGTGTTTATGTTCGTACTATTGCGTGTTGCACTATGAGATACCTTGTATTAAGAAATGTGGGATGCGTTAAAAGCAAATCACTGCATCCGATAAGCGATTTAAATTAGATCATACCTTTAAAAACATTGTAACCAATTGTTAAAAATAAGTATTTCATCGAGCTCTTTACTCCTCTCTATATTTTACAAATGATTATAATTTCCTTGTTTTGAAGCTGTATTATGTTATATACATATACAAACGTATCATACTAATTTGTAATTCAACTGACAACAAACCAACATTAACCCAGTAACTGAGATATTATGTATGTGCAGAGGGGCCCATGTCGACCTACATGATGAGCGAAACGCAACATAAGACGTAAACAAAACTTATTTACGGTAACAACGTTAACATACGAAGAAAGTGTTTATGTTCGTACTATTGCGTGTTGCACTATGAGATACCTTGTATTAAGAAATGTGGGATGCGTTAAAAGCAAATCACTGCATCCGATAAGCGATTTAAATTAGATCATACCTTTAAAAACATTGTAACCATTTGTTAACAATAAGTATTTCATCGATTAAGCTCTTTATTCCTCTATATATTTCGCACATGATTATTGAACAAAATTCACGCTACCCATAAAATCACACGGTTTTGGTCGTTTTTCCACCTCTCACTTCTTCCATATTCAAATGTTGCCAACACATTTGATAATTTCATCGATTCAAAGACAAATATTACTCAAAATATTCTAACAAAGCTTTTTCATGTTAGCTGTGTCGGCGAGATGGTCGGCGTTACGTGTTGCCGCAACAAGACGCGGTGGGGCTCGCCGTTTGCGACGCGAAATGACAGCGTTGCGAGAAACGTTGGACGACATCTGTGAACCAGGGGACTGTGCTCCTCAACCCCACACGAGAGCCCAGTTGCACAGGAGAATCGAGGAACTTAAGGTAATATATAATGGATATTATTTTAAAGTTTTTGCTACTTACAAAGACGATTATCGTGTTTCTCTGGACACAGTTTTGCTGGCACTGTTACTGGCGGTAATACCAATTTGACCATTCCCACGGGAACAATATATTTTCAAGATACCCTGTCTCCTCTATATCCTTGACAACGTGTAAGTATGCAAAATTATATGACGATCGGTGCAGTAGTTAAGGTGTGAAAGCGTAACAAACGCTTTCACATTTATAGTATTAGTTAGAAGTACCAAGTGCGAGAATAAATATATAGAATGCGGTAACCACTCAGTTTTAAAATTGTGCTGTTTGTTAATATTATATCAATACAAACACTACAAAAGAAAATTGTAGACTAAAAATGAGAGCAAATTATATCAACGAATGATTATCCGCCTACCATAATTCTGATCTGCTAATTTGTAATGTCTAGCAGTCGAATAACGTGGGTTTCCATCTGTTCCTTGTGCCTAAAATAGCGACATGACGTGATGTGATAAATATTGCAATTTTTATTCTCTGTTTTCGTTGTCCAATAATAAATGTTAAAGAATTTACGTTCGCATTCAATTGGTCTTTGAAAAACAATAAGCGTTCTTTGCATACTAATTAATAATGATCATTCAATATATGTTATTTTTACAACATTATAATATGTCAGCACAATATCCATTCGAATTTGCAAATAGGTGAAATGATTCTGATTCTAACTCTACTAACCGAGAGAGGGATTTTTATTATATTGTATTTGTATTATTTATGCTATATATCTTTACACTTTGCAATAGGGTGTAACAAGAAAGCAATCGTCAGGAGGTTGAAGTTAAGGGTACCAATTTGTGTTACATATTTCCTATCATAATAAGTGTATGAGATATTATGGAACGAATGATAAGTGATCACCGCCGTCCATAGACACTAACAACACCAGGGGAGTTGCTAATGCGTTGCCAACCTGTGTTTGGGGGAGAGGACGAGCAGAGAGGATGGGTGGAAGAGGGGAGGTGGGCCTCCGGCGCTCTTACTGATCGTAACAATGCAAGCACTGTTACTTCACGTCCGTTTTCTGTGAGAGGGTGGTACTACCCCGAGCGAGCCGACCCATTCATGCTGAAACCAGTAATAGCTTCAGCGTAGCTTTCCCACCTCTAAAGACTATATATAAACTTTATTTTCTTTTTCAGGATCGTTTGTCCCGTCTATTAGAATGTAAAGTGTCAATGCTGAAGTTAACGGTCTCTGTTCGCCGAGCTCTGGGTGAAATGGAATCAGATGATAGTGGTTTAGCGGTGGATTTGGCAGCATTGTTAGCCGCGTGGGATGAAGCGCATCAGAGGTACGTCTGAAAGTGCTTTCTAACAATTATGTATATTTATGCATTCATTAGGCAGTGTATCAAATTTATATAAATGTGTAGTTAAAGTAATACAATTTGGTAAAGTCAAGACATAACAATAACAAAAAAACATTTTGAAGGGATAACGTCTTATAAATCGATGAACTCCAGCTGCACGCACGAAAAGGCATGACTCATTGTCACGTTCCGCCTGAGTCGAGCGTGCAGGCGAAAGTGCGGAACAAGCGATAAAGAGGCGCGATCGACCTAAGAGTTCGGCCTGTGACGCATCTAGTTATGTATAAAAAACATAAATTCATAAAACGATGCAATTTTTCATCAATGTTTTCAGGCGAAAGTGCGGAACAAGCGATAAAGAGGCGCGATCGACCTAAGAGTTCGGCCTGTGACGCATCTAGTTATGTATAAAAAACATAAATTCATAAAACGATGCAATTTTTCATCAATGTTTTCTTATGACGTTATCACTTAAAATTATCGTTCATAAACCGTCTTTATAGAGAATCAATTTTTTTTCAGAACATCGAATGAGCTTCTCTCCTTAGAAAAGGCAGTTTGTGCTTGGGCGGAATGGGAAAGTGCATTACGTGAACTACAAGGCGCTCTGAGAGGAGATTTGGCGACTTTAGAAGCATTGCGGGACCGCGGTACCGCTGTAGGCGACCATACTGAAGTCGCTACGCAAATTAGACAATTAGCCGCTTCTCTTGTGGAAAAGAAGAAAGTAAGTTCATATAAGCTAATCACACATCTCATACAATAATCAAATAATTAACAAAGTAATCAAAAAAAGTTGATAAAAGTAAATTCTGTAATCGTTGGTTTAGAAAAATACGGAAAACTTGATTTGTCGACAAATTAATTATACATATCACTATTTTATTTGTCTCAGCTAAGAACTTTGTTTGAATAGATTAAATCTAATTAGGTGTAATAAAATATTATCTTGTTGATTTAACTGCAATGTGACTACGTTTTCTGATAAATTTATTTTACTTTTATGAGCGATATTTTAAATGTATTTGAAAAGAAATACTTCTTTAGGTTTTCCTTCGCTACGATAGAATAGTTTGTGGTAGTTCTTTGAAGAACTTTGTGAAATTTATGATTCTTTAGCATTTCGTTTTCAATTTGTGAATACACATCATGTTAAGTATGCTATATATATTTTTTTGTTCCAGGGTAGTTCGACATGCGATTCGCTGTCCGATTCCGGTATATCAGATGGAGATAGCGAGGGTGTGGGCAGAAGGGCTAGACGTTTGAGTGCTCTAAGAGAACTAGCACGTCGTCTACAAGCAGCTTTGGCACCTAATTCACCAGCACACAGGGCTATTGCAAAGGTACAAACATATAGATATATACAAACATGTAGGAAAAAATTCTATTAATTTGTATCGTTTTACAACAGATCTAAAACATTAACAACATATTTCTAATTAAAAGTGTAATTTGCATACTCGTTTTGCTAAAATTAAAATGTAGTCCGTAATTTGGATTAAATATTATATCGTCTAGACGTTAAGTTTCCGCAATAAATTTTCTATAATACTATTACGAGATGACTACGTTTTCTGATAAATTTATTTTACTTTTATGAGCGATATTTTAAATGTATTTGAAAAGAAATACTTCTTTAGGTTTTCCTTCGCTACGATAGAATAGTTTGTGGTAGTTCTTTGAAGAACTTTGTGAAAGTTAAGATTCTTTAGAATTTCGTTTTCAATTTATGAATACACATCATGTTAAGTTTGCTATTTTTTTTTTTGTTTCAGGGTAGTTCGACATGCGATTCATTATCCGATTCAGGTATATCAGATGGAGACAGCGAGGGTGTGGGCAGAAGGGCTAGACGTTTGAGTGCTCTAAGAGAACTAGCACGTCGTCTACAAGCAGCTTTGGCACCTAATTCACCAGCACACAGGGCTATTGCAAAGGTACACACATACAGATACATACAGACATGTAGGAAAAAAATCCATTAATTTGTATCGTTTTTCAACAGATCTAAAACATTAACAATATATTTCTAAATAAAAGTGCAATTTGCATACTTGTTTTGCTAAAATTAAAATGTACTCCGTAATTTGGATGAAATATTCTATCGTCTAGACGTTAAGTTTCCGCAATAAATTTTCTATAATACTATTACGAGATCAAGATGTATAAATAATTAATTAAAGTATCATGACTTTGAAACTGAAAGGACTTTTGTTTTTAGCGAATGGAACAAACAGAAAACGAAGTACGTGTATTACAAGAATCTTGCAAAGCGCTGGTAGAGCAGAGCATACCAGATCTTAAAATCGATGAAGACATGTAAGTTTATTTGAATTTTATGACGTTAACTTCCAAATCGGATAGGCAGATGTTGTTCTTCCAGAAAGCTCAATAAGTCATGAATATAATAAAATATTCAATTAAATAAATTGAGAATGAAATAATGAATACATTGAGGCTACAAATTTGAGATTAACTGTTTTTTTAATGTTAAAAATCCAAATACCTGAAATTTCGTTGGAAAATTTTAAAAATATATAGACCTTGACAAAAGTACCATCAACCGAGTCTATCTACATTTACGGAACATACAGATGAACCCGTAATTACTGAAGAAAAAAACATCCAAATCGATCTGGTTGTGTGACCCTTTAAAGACGATTTATTATTTGGAGAAGATAAATCTTTTTCTATGCTATGTTATTTATAATACGATGGAACCGATTAGAGGTAGGAATTGATGCAACAGCAGAACACTGTTTACGTTCTCCTAGGAGATACAATTAAGATTGTTGAAAGATAATATTTACTAACTCCTGTTAATTCATTAATGTGATTTTATTAAGACGCAATCACCAGTCACGCAAAATTGTAATTATATTAGTCTTCGCACCAGTTAGATCTATGAGTGTCGTATTTTTTGAAAAATGCTAAATTTAAAAAAATCCGAATTGCTACTCGATCTCATAAGGATTAAAAATGTCTCCTTATATACTCATAGTGATAAAATTTCTACGTGAAGAAGATGTTATTGAACTCTGTTAATTTTATCTTAATATTGCTTCCAACAGAGATCATACCATAGCAACGGTCGCTGGTGGTAAAACAGGAGCAGGTGATCCTGATTACAGTCCACGTGGCGGATGGGTTTGGCGCGTCTTGCGGTCATCACTTCCCATACAACTTTGCCTTGTGGCTTTACTTCTAGCGGCTTGGCTCGTTGAACGTCCACGATGCTGTGACACACTGAACTCTCTCGCTCAAACCCTCACTCCTCAGCTCCGTTACGTTCGAGGGCCTCCACCTGTCTGAACAACTTACAACAGTTGTGTTGTGATTAATTAGCTAAATAAATAGCTGTGTTAAAATTGTCCTTACCCAGTCCGGGTATTGTTTAGGTTCTTGACAGGTTTCATTGGCATATCAGTTGTGGTATATATGGCACAAATGGTATTTTTATCGTGTTCTAACGGCTAAATGTGTCCGTACGGTGTCTGAATATGAAATAAAAGTTTAAAGACATGTGAAATATGTCTGTGACGTGGTTATGGTATTGTTTCTTACATAGATGATATTGGAGTTTTTGCAACTGCATGCGACAATTATATTATTTTATTATAATAATGTTGCGAATGATGTAAGATGGAAGATACGTTTTTAGTCTGCTGATGAATAGATAAAGAATTTTGACATTAAATAACATATCGTTATAATATATCAGGAAAATTTTCAAAAAATATATTTCTTTGTAGTGGTATAAAAGAATGACGATAAGTACATGACGTAAGTAAATCAATTTTATGAAAATATTTACAATTTTAAAATCAATGAATTAACGCCTGTAGTATTAATAAGGTAAACTTTTTCAATCGGGATCCCTTAAAAACATTGCTCATGATGAAACAAGAAAAAAAGTTCAAATAAACGAAAGTGTTCGAAAAAGTAATAAATCATCTGTATCAGATGAAGTTCAAAGTAGTATATCGTTTAGGCTTAATCGTATTTACTAACAATCGATAAATGTTTCTTAAGATTTTACTTAGTTTAGAAGCATGCCTATTTTAGTACAATTATTTGATAGGTTACTAAATAGGTGATATAGTAAGTGTGAAAGGTTTTCTAAACGTTAAGTGTAATTCACTAAACTGGATACTTTTATTAACATTATTATGATTGTTTGTAACAGACTTAGTGCCTCTTTATATTCGGAGTAATTTTAACATAGACAATTTATATCTAGTATGATTTAGATTTTTATAACTTAACAGAAACTGGAAATAAAAAGACTGAAGATATTTCAACATTGTAATAAATCGGTTTTTTTTTAATCGAAATAAAACATTAACTGCCATAAATTAACGTTTGTTAGTAGCTTTGTATGTTAAAATGAACCTTATCTAGGTTACAAAGCGGTATCCAATAAAATTTATTATTATCTGTTTATTACCTTTGGCATTTCTTGGTAATTTATGCCTTTGAAAAATTGGGGCTAACAGTTTTTATGCCCACAAAATTATAATTAAGCTGAGAATATTACATATTGAAAATTACCTATAATTAGGTATATATTAAATATTATGTATTTTAGGACAATTAGTATAATTCATTTCATTATGACAAACTACCTGATTTTTAGCATTTCGAATATGTTTATTATTATTATTTCATGAAATATATAATATATACGTGTCATTGACAGAATTTTATGTGCCTGATTAATTATTTATTATTGTATATTATAATTCCATTATTCCTTAATATTTTTATATAAACGATTTTATGTTTTGTTTATGTTCATGTTTGTTTACTTCATAACCAAAGATGGTCAGATAACGACAATAAAAATAATATTTGAAGTGATTTTTTTAAACTGTATATATATATATTAATCGGTATATATGTGTTATATTATTACTTCTAAACCACAATTTTTTAAATAATTGTACGCTGTTCGTTTTTATTCGTAATTACATTATGGGACCATCGCACTGGTAATATAATTGTAAATACATTTTTGACTGTAGTACATGAAATTAAATAAAACAAATAGAATCCAAACCAAATAATGAATATGTACCATAGACACGTGGACATAGTCTCACGTCCATTTCCTTATTGAAAAATATGATATGTTAAATATTTTTTAAACAACTTCTTATGACTAATTTTAAATTCGATAGACGTCTTCGTAATCTTTTTATATGATTTACGGTTTTATACGACCTTTCCATTTTTCCCTATTAAAAATGTTCTTTCTTTTTTTCAAGGTGTGTGAACGAAATAAAACTTAAGAGACTCAATATAAAACTGCCGTTTTAATGTGTGCGCGATTCATTATATTTACTTAAGGCATGTTATTAACAAATACAATAGATAGTTATTATACTATAGTGTTTGTTTTTAATGAATAACGTACGCGATCATATTTTCGCTGTGGCTTGTTTGAAAACAAATGCTTCTTCGTATTTTAATTTCTTTTTAAGCTGAAACGGCATTGATTTAATTAGTAGCATTTGTTTAGTAACTATTTAATTAGGCTGAAAAATTTCGTGTTTATAATAATAGAACACAGCGAAGGTATTATTTGCAACATATTTTAATTTACGTATTTGGCGGTTAATGCCTATGTAGTGTGTCATATTTCTTTTAATTTTTATATTGTAGTATTAAATCTGAGGAATTGAAAGAACATGGACATGCTATTAAAGTGCATTTAATTTTTTTGTTCTATGACAAAGTTCATAATACTTGCTATAAGTATATAAAGGGTTGCGTAATAGCATGTTGGCTGGCTTTTTTGGAATGGAAATAAAAATATTGAAATTTTTTGTAATTGTTTTAATCATCGTTTGTCACGATAAAGTATTTATGAACCTATTTACCTACTCAACCCTCTTGTTATTGATGTCGAAAATTCCTCATGAACACCCACTCTCCCGGAAAACACAGAGAGTAGTGTGAGTGTGTACAACAATGTACCGACTGACCACCTGTTGGGACGGCAAGAGTTTTTATTTCGCTATACACCTTGGAGAGCCGCTTCACGATCCACCCGGCGGAAGATGACTTCACAGAGAAATTTTCAACTTTTTTATAACTAAGGTCTGGCGGCTGCGGGCTCTTGCTCTATGTGATCTATATTCGTTTGTATGGAGTTAAACATTTACGGTGTTATTACAATATAGTTAAATACGTATTGAATACTTGCTTTAAAAAGTAAATGCACCGCGGTCGCTGAATGTTCGCCATCTTGCTCTTTTGTCTCGCTTTGGTTACGTTAGGTTAGACTTACGAAAAAGGATAACGCGAACTTGCCTCGGGCGAGCGCGGTGCATTTAATACGAAACCTTTTTATAGCAACTATTCAATACGTATTTAACTTTTTTTTAATTATACCGTTATGGTTTTGGACAGCCTAAGTGTTAACCAATATTTTATTAAGACACATACGGTCTCATTACAAAAACAAAAATGAACACTGGTATAACACGAGTTTTTGTAGGTGGTAGAGCCACGCTGAAGCTATTATTGGTTTTAGCTTATGTATAATCGTTTTGTTGTTACCACGAGCTTGGCACATTTGGTTGCCATAGTAATAAAGATGTTAGAAAAAATGTGACATATAACACGTAATAAAAGAATTAGCTTTGAATCATATTTGAGTATATTTATATTACAAAAAGTATCGCCGATAGATTGGTTGTGAATCGTACAGCATGAATGAGTCGGCTCGTCCGGGGTAGTAACACCCTCTCACAGAAAACCGACGTGAAGTAATAGTGCTTGCATTGTTGCGTTTCGTTCGGTCTGTGAGAGCACCGGAGGCACATCTCCCCGTCCCCCACTCGTCCCTCCCCCAAACACAGGTTGGCAACGCACTTGCGCCTCCCATGGTGTTGCTAGTGTCTATGGACGGCGGTGATTACTTACCATCAGGTGACCCGCCTGTTCATTTGCCTCCTATAATATATAAAAAAACGCAGTGCCTAAAATTGAAAATCTAGTTGATGTTACATTTAAAATACTTTATTACAAAAACGTATCCAAGCGGTCTCTAACTAAACATCTGATTAAGTTTTTCATGCAAGCAACTCTAAATAGCATTCGCTTAATTCGATCTCATCATTCAAAAACGTTCCATTCCATACAGATATTTTGAAAATAATTTCAATTTATGAATAAATTTTTGATCAGGTCTTCATTACCAAAATTTATTTATGATACGTTAAATTGGTTATTATTGTTGTGATATTTTAGTTCAAAGAAAACGATGTATAAAATTAATAAAATAAGTAATTTATAAGATCTATATATTACACTAGCCTCTGCCCGTGACTTTGTCCGCGTGGAATAATTTCGGAAATTAATTTTGGTTTAACGCTAACACGCAGCGGAAGCTCTCAAGAGGAAAAATTACCCCGATTTTGAAACATTCTTCATTGGTGCTCCGCTTCTATGGTTCTTAGCGTGATGATATATTCCCCGATAAATGAGTTATATAACACTGAAAGAATTTTTCAAATCAGACTAGTAGTTCCTGAGATTACCCCCTACAACGTCACAAACTCACAAACTTTACCTCTGTATAATATTAGTAGTATAGATATAGATGAAAGTGCGTAAAGTGGAACAACAGTATAATGACAGATTAAATACACATAGTCAACGAATAGTAGTAATGATTTACTTGTGAATGTCTACAATTGTTTAATTTATTTACTTCTTTCATATTAATTATAGCCACGAAATCCATAATTTATTATGAAATTTCTTTTGTCGGCAAATAGAAACAGTTAATTACAACAATACAATAAGAACTGTCAACTTAAACAAGTGTTAGACAATATTTAAATTAAAATAATGGTCATCTGTAAACAAGACTATGACACGGAGTTTGTATAAGATCCACTATGTATTAGCCTTGAAACTAAAGGCAAATTAGATTTTTAGTTGCTTTGTATCAGGTAAAAAATACCTTTCCATCATTGTGACAACAGCCGGAAGAAAGAGAAGAGTGGAAGTGCTAAGTAGGCATGGTGCGTTATTCATTTGCATGCATTTAAGTAATTAACGAAATGCGCACTCAATTCGTACTTAATCGTGTTTTACCATCACGGAAGAACGGTTGTATGTACTCATGTGTCGTAATTCATATAAATCGTATTATAATGGTTTACTGTGCAGTTCTGGAATGTAAAAACGTTTAGTAGAAGTAACAGTGTAACATACCATCACCGAGAATCATTTCTTTTTATTTATTTACAAAACATCACATTTCTAGAAAGTTAATCAAGCCTATGAAGTATGAATTAAGAGATGAGTGGGTAAAAAAAAAAGATTTTCTTAACCTCAACCAATTTTAATGTAATGAAAATCACGAAAATAAATCATTGATAAATTCTCGAAATAAAGAATGCTACTTCCTTATTTAAATCCGCCATTTCAATGACTACCGTAAATAAAAGAAGCTCGACTTATTTTTTTTTCTCGAACTGACTACGCTATTGGCCTTATTGGAGGCCTCTACAGCTTCACCGGACTACTAAGGCGAGCGCTTAAGGCACTCAGCCGATTTCATTTGGGTAACTAGCTCAAGGGTGCACGGCACACCTCGGCTTGGCTGTTACCTGTTGCATGCAATTCGCGATCTATCTAAGCTAACCTAAGTTAAGCTAAACTATTCATACAGATATGAGTTATTGAAACATGCATGTGTACCAGGCATGCGTATCTCAATAACTCTTATGTGTATTTTGTGTCGGAATATTTTCTGAACTATTTCAGTTCGATACGGGTAAAAACAAAAAGAAAAAACCCATCCACTTTTTATGTGTAATCGTGTGAGCGTGCACGTGTGTGGAGGTGATATGTGCAACTCCACTTATAAGTACTCTGTGACTTATAATGCCTTGCGGTGTTTAATTCATGTTGTGTAGTGTTCAAAACTCGAAAGAAAAACGTCTTATACTGATTATACGCAAAATAAAATTAAGTCTTATGTGCAAGCAAGAGTGCTTAATTTTGATTCGAATATTAATAAACTTATATTGTTTTCGATTGATATTGCTTTTGAAACATGATTGGTGTTTTATTGGTAATGGTATATTTTGTTTGTACGTTTTTGGCAAGGCCGGTCCCGTACGAAGAGATGCTCCAAAGGACTTCCACAGTATTCTTTAGTCCGTGGTGACAGCTAAAGGTATACGAGAGTAATTGTGACGATTATAAAATTGTTCAAATTTGTAAATATATTATTTATATATATGTAAATAATTATATATTATTTATAAGCAAAAGTGAATGTGGTTAAGATGGGAATATGAGTTTTTCTCTCGCGTTCAAATTATTCCTATTCTAAGAGTTCAGACTCAAACCTATCATTTTCCAATACCTATATTTTCCACATACTATACTATACTATACATATATACTTGCATATGTAGATATTGAAAACACAAGAAGTGTATTTTTTCAAATATTATTATATAGCAATTTACAAAAATTAAAAATAAACGTGTGTCAACGTCAGTGTCATAGTTATTCATTTTTGTTTTCATTATTATTTTAAGTGATTAGGGCAAGTTTAGGGGCTTTTGGCTGCAGCTTCAGAGGTATATATTTTTGAGAGTTGGTAACTCTGAAATTGTACTAGGAAATGTTTGATTTATTTTAGTTACTCTATGGTTGTCTTTGGAATTTAATTTCCGGTGGTTAGGTCGCTGACGTGCACGTGGTGAACGCTTGCTTTGTGTATAAAACCTAATTTATGGATAAAATTACATTAGAATTTTGTTAAATCGAACGTTAAGCTATATTAGTGTTGATTGTTTGTTTCACTCTTAGTAGTAAGGTAAGTTTAATCTAATCTTATATTAGGTGAAATGCAGTCGCCGCCATGTTGCATGATGGTGACGCTTTTCATTCGGCGTGGTAATAATTGATATTTTATTCCGTATCAGTACAGTTACTTGTTATTAAATCGCATAATTATGCATCCTATATACATTGATTGTAGTTTACTTTGTATTATAATGAAAACGTACGCTTGAAATATGTACGTACGTGCTGATAATTGTTATCAGTCGTATGGAGTACACTTATTCAAATTGTCCAATTTTTCCTTTACTTTGAATCAAAAACGTACTCGAAACGTAACTAGATACAAACAAAATATGTGTGAGCTACTATTCGTATAAATTTTAACAGCTAACCTAAATATCCAAAACGTAAGAGAATGTCATACCCAATGGTACGAGGTACGCGCCTGCGGAGTATGTGTACTCCAGACTTATGCTTCATGCAAAACTAATCTCATTTTTGACGTGGATCAATACTGTTCGTGATTAAAAACACTAAATAACTATAATTTTTAACTTAATTATCGCCATGAGGCTTTACTAACCTCGTGTTTAACATGCATATTACGAAATGTGCTTGTATTGTCTAATATTAGTTAAATGTGATATTTTATGTCCCTATTAGGTGGACGAATTTGGCGCTAATCGGAAAAGCGCAACCGAACCGATGAGCAAGGCACAAGTATGTTATTAGTGATATTACATATACACTTTTCTATATATATACATCAATGTATATGATTTTACTCCCACGTGACATTTATAATCTGCCGTCGATAAAATACCACGACAATTTTATACTATATACCTTAAAAACGAACCTTAGTGCATATAAACCAATATGTAATTTGTATATTTGTTTTATTCTTAAATTTAATTTTTCACTAAAGCTATTATAATATTATATAATAAAGATTTCTATTCTGTTCACTATATGGCTTTAATGTTTGCTTCCTTACCCTGGTTTATTGTCATGACAACTTTAGAATTGGAGGAGAAAGTGCAAATGTCGCCCCACACTTTGTTTTTGATGCCTCATGTAAGCTATGCACATAGGAATCCACTAACAGAGGAATTTGGAAAAGATGATATACTTTTCCATTGTCATTTATCTATACATTCTTTACAATGGATTAAACGAAAAAGGAATAATATGAACATAAATATATTTATTCTAAAAACAGTCACATTTGGTTGCTTTAGCTCAGTTCATGGTTATATGGCACTCGGGTGATCATATTCAATGTATGTATTGTAAATAAAACTTAGTTGTTAAAGTTACTGATAAAGTATTAGTGTTCAGAAATGCAGAGGCTTCATGAGCCCTTAATTACAACTTGGGCGCTGAATCTACTTCTCCCCACGCCTATTGCCCGACTAACTAGTTTCACAAAAAATACAATTAGTATATGAGCTTTCAAGCCTGTTTGGGTAGACACGGTTGTCATATTCAAAGGCAGTATTTATGTTTGGATCATTCTGAGAGTTGCTATCCTTTGTATCTCTGGCACTTATGGGCACTGGTACAACGGGGTTGTGCAGTTTGAGTACTTCTTTGACTAAGTTCGACTGACTAAGAAGTGCAAAGATATGAGAATACTACATATTGGCTCTATTTATACAGCAGTCAATGCTCCTATCTAGCTTATTACCTCTTGTACATATTACCTGTGGTATTTTTACAGTACAATTTACATTGAGAATACTCTCAGGAGGATAGTTTTTAAAACAGAATTATACTATATCTATCATACATTCAATGTATGTATTGTAAATAAAACTTAGTGGTCAAAGTCAAGTCAAAATAGAATTAGTGTTCAGAATCGCACAGGCTTTATGAGCCCATAAATTACAACTTGGGCACTGAATCTACTTCTCTTCACGCCTGTTGCCAGGCAACTAGTTTCGCAAAAAATATATTTAGTATATGAGCTTTCAGGCCTGTTTGGTTACACATGGCTGTTATATTCTAAGGCAGTATCTATGTTTGGGTCATTCTGCGAGTTGCTATCATGTCTATCTCTCTGGCTCCGACAGACACTAGTGTAATGAGGTAGTGCACTTTGAGTACTTCTTTGACTAAGTTCGACTGTGACTAAGAAGTGCAAAGATATGAGAATACTACATATTGGCCCTATTTATACAGCAGTCAATACTCCTATCTAGCTTACCTCTTGTACATATTACCTGTGGTGTGTTTACTGTACAATTTACATTGATAATATTCTCAGGAGGATAGTTTTTAAAACATAATTATACTATATCTATCATACAAGCTATATGGTCTTAGGCTATATGGCTTTTAACCAAGTATTTGTTGAAAATTAGCACCCATTCCTCATCAATCAGCACTACTATTGTAGTGTGAAGTGTTTGTGGATTGTGTTGTAATTTCCAACTGTATTTTTTACATTAGACAGAACATGTTTTCATGAAGCAATCCTACTGCATACATAATGTATTTTTCTAAATACACTATCAGAAACATTATTTTAAACTTGTCTTTATGTATATTTCATGAAATTAAATATATAGATGCAATAAATGTTTTTCATAGGAATTCTTTTTTTCAAACTGACTACGCTATTGACATAGCAAGGTCTTAACAGCTTCACCGGACTACTTCATAGGAATTCATATGAATACAAATAGCCTATAATAATGTATATTATTCTATGACAGAAAATGGTGGGCTCTCGGGTCTATGTTGGTGGTCTCCCTTTTGGCGTAAGGGAGAGAGACCTCGAGAAGTTCTTCAAAGGTTTTGGCCGAATTAGAGATATTCTCATCAAGAATGGCTATGGATTTGTGGTAAGATATTATTATTTGTATTTTTTAATTAATGTATTACAGATTTAAATTAGAAAATACTTACAAGAAGACTGATAAGAAAAAATTAGTAACAACAGACCAAAATTTCATTATTGTATTAGAATACTCATTTATATAGTTTTTAAATTGTCTAACTGTTTAAAAAGCATGTATTCAAGATGATGTATTACAAGAGAGTTTCTTGGAAGAATTTATATTATAATTCTATTTTGCAGGAGTTTGAAGATTACAGAGATGCTGATGATGCTGTGTATGAATTGAATGGAAAAGAACTACTTGGAGAGAGGTAAAGTCCATGATATGTTAATAATCTATATGCCTTTATTTTTATGAATTACCAACATGTAGTATTTTTAATTAATAAGTAGTGGTTATATCACTAGGCTTCAAATTGTTTTTTGATTGGTATAGAGAAGTGATAACTTTGTATGCAGTGCATGACTATGAATATAATAGAATACACTTAATTGACATTATTGATTAAAAACTCTTTGATTGTCTTCAAAATAAGTGTAGTTAGTGATAAACTGAGACCTCTGAAAAACAAATTAATTATTTTTTTATTATGTTGGTACCTATATGACAATGGGGAAGATTTTATATTTATATCACAAAATACTAAAAAAAGGTCACCAACATTTTCAATTTACAAATCGCTAAAGACAGAAATTCAGTATTTTAAATTTGCCCTTCCTTATTACTTCTAATTTGTAAAAGAGCATAAAATATGATTTTATAAATAGAATTGCATAAAGCTTTTTAGTTAAGGGCCGTCATATTAAGTTACCAGGTACTACGACGTCCACGATGATGAATTTTTTTTTTTTTTATATTTGTTTGAAATAACGTTATTATCATTAAAAACACAGCGTCTTCTACTTCATGGTCACTAAAATATATTTAATTTAGTCACAAACATGAATAACATATTTTCCTCTGGTATTGTCACGTAACCGATTCTGTGCCTGTATTATTAGTAATGTGAAATATATCAAATCAAGAAATCTATCAAAATCCGTAATTAAAAGTAAGATAAATAAATAACTGTAATCCGACAAGTTAAATTACATACACTTGACCCACAAATTGTATGTCTTCTCTGGTTTTTCGTATTCCTTTATTAAAAAACGGCTTTTTTTTTGCAACCAATCTTTTAGTGGACTATTACTGCCACTGTCGATGGCAATGTTACATGTTCCTAGCGGTCATATTAAAGAAGTAAGCAAGATGGTGACCGTCTTGTTAGAACTTTCCAGTGTGTTGTGGTAAGTCAGAATCCATGCGCTGTGGTATTATTTCCGATCCATTTCACTCACGCACAATAATCAAAATATATTACGTAAAACATCACCAATATTATAAAATAGAGCATAAATAACAAAAGATTATGAAATAAAGTATAAAGTCCAGTATATGATACTCTAAGTTCCCGCCAAAAGTCCAAAAAAGAACGGTATTCGTTTACTTTGTTGCGGGAAGTTGTCACTTTGAACACAATTTAATGGACATGAAGTTATTAGCAACTATAATGCAAGGTAGCCGCTCAGCCTTTTTAGTACCCACCCTCTGCGTACAGTTGTGAAAAAGTGAATTTGATCTCTTTACTGGTAAGTTTCATTTTGTGATTAAATAAAGTATAAAGTCCAGTATATGATACTCTAAGTTCCCGCCAAAACTCCAAAAAAGAACGGTATTCATTTATTTTGTTGCGGGAAGTTGTCATTTTGAACACAATTAAATGGACATTAGGACAAAGTTATTAGCAACTATAATGCAAAGTTGCAGCTCAGCCTTTTTAGTACCCACCCTCTGGGTACAGTTGTGAAAAAGTGAATTTGATCTCTTTACTGGTAAGTTTCATTTTGTGATTATATATTCCTTTAAAGATTTAATTTCATTTGTATACTTACATATATAGAATCTGAGAATAGATAAACATTTTTTTCGTTTCCTGCAAATTTGGCACTTAGCTGTTTTTGATTTTATATGCCTCATATATAGAAATGAATAAGGGAGTATTTATGTTTTCTAATGACAAAGCTTCATATCTAATCACTTGATACTTAAATGTAAACATTACAGCACTTACTTTTAAAGTTAACACATGAACTGTCCCTTCTGTAATTTAGTGAATATACATTTTTACTCTTTTAGCCTATCTTACACATTTCATTGTAGTATAATGCCTTTTACAGAATATGGTAGTCAGAAAACACGTGCGGAACGCCTAGAAAAAAAAACGTGTAGCAGAAAGATTGGTAGAGCCACGCTGAAGCTATTATTGGTTTCAGCATGAATGGGTCAGCTCGTCCGGGGTAGTACCACCCTCTCATAGAAAACCAACGTGAAGTAACAGTGCTTGCATTTTTGGGTTTCGTTTGGTCAGTGAGAGCGCCCGAGGCCCACCTCCCTTCCCCTGTCTTATCCCCTCACTCCAATTCCCCCAAACACAGGCTGGCAACGCACTTTCGACTCCCCCGGTGTTGTTAGTGTCTATGGACGGTGGTGATAACTTAACATCAGGTGACCCACAAGATCGTTTTCCAGTTATGACATAAAAAAAAATCTAGGTACCAATGCATAAAAAAATGACCCAGACAAATACACCCAACAACGAGTTTAAGAGCATGAAAGTATCAAAGGAAAAGAAAAGGAATTGTTAAGACTGTGAATCAAATGACGTCCGGAGAACAGCAAATAGCTAGAAAATTGTGGAGACAAAATGCAAAAAACGTAGACTTCATTTAACACTTCAAGACATCAGTAAGTAATGAAATGAAAATGAATCTTGCTAATTTGGAAAATGAAAACATGCTGCTACTACCACCTCCTCGAAATAAAGATAAACAGGCAAGCAAGAGCAACACAGTTGAAGACTTTATGCAAGGAAGACAAGAACCTCTGTGATCGAAACGCAGGCGATTAACGTGCAATGTTACAAAAAACACCTACAATGAAATACAAAACAAACACCAAAATAGATTCACCAACAGCAAGTGGTCATGGTTTTATCACATTGATATTTATCTCAGAGTGGTTTATAAATTTTGTTTGCTTTGAAATCTATCACTAGATGACGCTGTTATGTAACTTTGGGTTCTTAGTTATTCTTTGGCAAATAAACGTCAACACTGTACTCTTGTTTTAGTTTAATAAAATTAATATATTATTTAGGTTAAATTACTTGTGTATTATTTTATTCTCCTCTTTCTTTTGTGTGTTGATTTATTTTCATTCTTCTTCTTCTTCTTACCCTTATCCCACATAAGTAGGGTCGGTACATGTTTGTCATGTTGTGGTATATGATTTGGGTTAATTTATACGATCGGCCGCTTGCCTGACATCAACCCTCCTTGGGATTATTTTGTTGTACCACTGTATTTATGATTATTATTATATAGTTACAAAGTCTGATGGGCTCTTTTAGCCTTACAATTTTTCGTTCCGGTTAAAAAGAAAGTTCTTCAAGATTATGGTTTGCTTGTTATATTGCCATTTTTATGTAACAGAAAACTAGCCCACTTTAGACTATTCCCGAGGACTGCATTTTCTGGGTTTTTTTTCAGGTTTCGTGGTTTCAGAGTTTTCTCAGTAATATAATATTATATATAATAAACCATTATAAAAATATAAAATAGGAAAACTATAATAGAAAAATAAATGCAAATAAAATGACTTGTCAGTGTCAATCATTTTCAATAACTGTTCATTATGAATATAAATAATTAAAACGCAAGTGAAGCGAATGGGTAATATTTACTACACAGCGCATGGATTTTGACTTGCCACAAAAAAATCCCTGGAAACTGGCCAATAAGATAGACACCATCTTGTTGGTTCATTGAAACGAATTCAAGATATTTTTTAATATAACTTGTAACCTACTCGACAATGGTAGCAATAATCTACTAGAGGATTGGTTGCCAATTCTATACATACATACAATAAGAATATTAATGAACGTGTTTGTACTATTTAAGAGTTTTGTAAAAAAAATGTTGCAGGTGTCTAGGAATAAATAAGTAATAAAATACATTTCAATCCGTTTTAGAAATGTCTGTCTGTTTGTATGAACACGCATCACTGTTAAAATACCTGTGTTCATGATAAAAACCTATTTAGGAAAATCATAAAGCAGATTTTCGAGTAACATTTGGTCTTTGTATCATTAAAATCGAATAGGTATATCGAAAGTTATTATACTTTAAATGACGACGGGACTTAAGTACGAGAGAAAAGTATATAAGTAAATTGACTTAATAAATTTAGATGACTAATAATCGCTGTTTTTTTTTACATAAAGTTTTCATGCGTACGAAGTCGTGGGCAAAACTAGTATAAAATAAATTTCACGTATTATATTACGCCGATTACAAAACTATAATTAATTCTAGAGTCTTTAATGTGTTCGTACCAAAAGTAAAATCGTCATTTACAAAAAGATTTTGTTACTTTCTCCATCCTTTCTTTCTCCAAATAAACATCAGCGACTGTAACCCATGGAAACCAAGATACAAGATCCATACATGGCTTCAAACTTTAACTTATAATAACACTGAAGAGCTTTTAAATGTGATCATATAAGGCACAAACCAAATATTCACATAACCATACACAAAACAGATATTCACATAACCATACACAAATGGACAAACACACACGAGCAGTTCAAAACGCTGTTAACCGCATAGACGAATCATCCTGAAGTAGAAATCCACAAGACAGGCCTCGAGCGTAGTATGGAGATTCAAGATATAATCCATAACATTCTTTAAAAAATATATTATATTATCAATATATAAACTTAGGATAAGTTTTTTTGGCAATAAATATTTTTATTATTATATGATGTGGTCTGCGGTGGCAATGTATATAGGGGTGTGTGTCGCAGGGTGGTCGTGGAGCCGGCCCGAGGAATCGACCGCAGCGCGGACCGGTACCGCCGCGACCGCTACTCCGAGCGTGATCGGGACCGTGGTCGCTCGCGTTACGAGTAAGTTTTTTTTAATAATTTGTAAGAACTGTTTAGTATTTACAGGTCTTCGTCAATCTACATCCATCTTTTTATCATCAGGCTTTCGCTTAATTAATAGAGTTATTACAAAACTAGCTGTTCCCGCGATTTCTCCGTCTCCGTGGGGAACAGTTACATTGGGCTAACGCTAATACACAGAGAAAGCTCTCCAAAGGAAAAAAAAGCGATTATGAAACATTCTTCATTGGTCTTAGCGTAATGATATATAGCCTATAGCCTTCCTCGATAGATGCGATACCTAAACATTACAAGAATTTTTCAAATCGGACCAGTAGTTCTGAGATTAGCGCGTTCAACCAACCAACCAACCAAACAAACAAACTATAAAATTAGTATAGAGAAAATGAAAATTTTATTTATTATAGGAATCATAAATTGCCATTTATTATTAAATAGTGTCTGTCGATCTTATATCTAAATTTATGTTATGGACACCTATGTTTGGAGCTTTTAAAAAAATTGGCGAGGATTGTACTCTGAGTTTGATTTGACCTGTACGAGAGAATAGTGATATATACAGATAAGATCACTTTGCTAAGCTTTTCTATATCGCTTAACGCAATTACTGCGATAGACAAAAACAACACTATACGAAATCGATCTCAACCGATTTTGTCTGTCTCCTCTACGACGTGTTAAATTAAATGTAACGTATTGTACATTTTCTATGAATATCATATGCAATACATTCACACAGTTATATTCAAAGTCATTAAAATGAATTGAATAGTATACATATAATATTACCAGTTTTCCAGTTAAGAACACAATAACAATAAAGTTTATGAGAAATGTTTATGCTGATATCTTTGTTGCTATCAGTTATTTTTTTATTTGTTTTTCATGTCACTTATCAAATAGTTATTATTGTAACCTATATAATTATATTATTGCCTAATGTAATAATTTACTGTATAGATATTTTTTTATTCTTGTTTTGTAAATTAGTGTCATATATATTAAACATAATGACATTTTGCACATACTCCACTAGTTACACCAACCAATATTGAATTTTTTATACACCTTTTGTTAACATTGCAGATACCATCAGTAAGTAACTTTGAAATATCTCCTTTGATATCAATAATCGATAGTGAATTAAAAATAATATCGTGCTGTACGAAAATCGCACATTATAAGTCTTCTGATAAATCATTTGGAAGCTACCATACAATATTGTATCACATTGAACAATGACTGTTATCTGTGAAGAATTAAATGAATAATTTGTATTTAAATTAAATAGTTGTTGTTATCTGAAATTGAGGAAAAAAACAATCTTTAAATAGAGTCTAAAATAATCAAATATGTATTGTGTTAAGTATAGTTGATAAAGTAGCAAATTTTAGTGTTGGTTATAATTAGTCAAATGTTCAATTTCTTTAGTCTTTGTTCTTAAAAATACCACTGAAATATTCAGTAATAACCTTTATTTTACAGTAACATATTGTAATACTAGTCTTATTTAAAAGGCTATAATTTCCATATAAATAAATTAAAACTAGTTTCTTCACTGTTTAATGTACTGAAATTTAAAATTAAGTTTTACTGTAACTGACATATTCTTTATACAGTTTCGAAAGTTATTTCTTAAAGAATTTACCAGGGCTTGTTTATTTGACGGTCAAATTTCTTTCATTTTTGTCTCTATAGTTTTTTTTTTAAATGGTCAACATCTTTTCTTACTTAATAAGATGACAGATAAAGTTGTTAATAATTAGTCTAGTTAGTACATGTTTGAAAATAGAACTGAAACATATGTTTTTTCTATTCCACAGTGATTACAACTATAGATACGGACCGCCGACGCGTACGGAGTATCGGCTCATTGTTGAAAATCTTTCTAGCCGCATTAGCTGGCAGGTAAGGACAGAACAATCTGGCACCGGGTTCAATCATCATTCCATTACCCATCATCCAGGGTTCCTGAGGTGAGAGACAGTTTTCAAACGGACAAGTTGCTGGATGTGACCCAATGAATCTTAAAAGGAATGTATCGCGCAGACTGAAATTAAGACAAGGCTGAATTACAAGATGTCGGATATCTAATGGCACACGGAATTGGAGTATATATCGAAGAGAATGTTGAGTGTATGAAAAGAATTGGAGATTGGAAACCATGAAGGCGGACAAGTCAATGACCTTTTGATGGCACTAGAAACGACAAGGATGATGCAATGGACAGAGGACATTTGCCCTACATTTCAATTACAAAGAGCAACGCAAAGAATGGCGCAGTGACCTGCACATTGACCACTCTAAGGACATCTGGACCACTCTACTAACACTAATTACTCACAACTTATAAAAAAAATTCAGGCATATTTTTTTTGTCAGATAGTTTTCATTTTTTGAACTAGCTTAACAAATTAAAAGTATTCAAAAAAAAAAGTAAACATTCCATTAAATTCATTTACAAATAATCTTTGTACAGAGACTTACTGACGAGCTTATAGAGTGCTTTTTAAAAACGACAGAAGGTGGCCAGTGCCCTCGATGTGCTCTAGCGTGTGAGCTGTGTGAGATGTGGGTCTGAGGCGATGTTAGTGGTATCTGTCTCGGCTGGTCGCGACCCCCCCGGACCCTGGACCCCCCGGACCCCCTGGGCCCCAGGACCCCCCGATGTGTGCGCCCGCCGCCGCCCCCGCCGCGCCGCCCTCGCAAGGTAAACCTGACACGGGGGGCAAACGACAGGTGGCGTAACACGCGTTACGTACGAACTCCCATTTATACTCCATTATTTTAATTCTTTGTTTTATTTTTTTCTTTAACGAAAAGCTCACGCTACATTCTCCAAATGAAGAGTTGTATATACTATTGTGAGTATAGTTTTTCGGTTTTTTTTTTCTTTGTTAGCAGCGTTTCTCTACGGTGACTCGCGAAGGTATTGTTGTTTACATTAGCGTTATTACTCGAGATGTGCGAGATCGGAGGCTGCCAACGAAATTCCTGGTGAACTTACGAGGTGTTCCAGTATTGCAAACATGGAGACAATTACCCAATGAGAACAAAAAATGAAGCAAAACAGAGAAGTAATACAAATTTGTATTGGAGCAAAAGCTGGTTTTGGTTTGGAACACAATGAACCATGGTTGAAACTGATAGAGGAGAAACTGACCCCTGGGCTAAGCAAATTCAGCCTGAATTGACCTCGGATTAGATTGACCAAATGCAGGGAGGAAATTACAGAAAGGAAATAACCTATACATACAATGGGCCACATACTTAGAGGATAACTGACAAATGCCATTTGATGGATGGAATACCTGAAAGTTGCTATACTGAAAGACAAGGAATATAGAGGAGATCTATTCTGGATTTACAATAAGATACACTCACTAAAGCTTTGAATTACAACGTCTGCACTGATGATCCGGGCGAGAGGCATCATGAAGACTTTGAAAATCTTGAAAGCAGCTGGAAAATGGAATAATTGAAGATATTTTAATGTAAACAATAATAACCTGTAAGGGTGACCGTTTGTGAAATCGCTATAGAGAGATCGTATCTTATTTCTTTCATCTTCATTTCATTACGGTAGGAGAGTCAGGTTTGTTAGGGCTTGTATCTATTCATTCATATAAATGCAACTTTTCCCAAAGTCTTTATGATGATATCGCATTTTTACCATCTTTCGGGGCTGAAGACCTTGATGCTAATTATTGATCTGAGCAGACTTTTGGAAAAGCTTAAATTACTAAGGCGTAACGGCCACATATTAATATGGTCTTTGGTTTACAGGACCTGAAGGACTACATGCGCCAAGCTGGTGAAGTCACCTATGCTGATGCTCACAAGCAGCATAGGAATGAAGGGTTAGTTTTACATTTTTTTAAATATAACCAACCAAAACAACAAAAAAACGAACCAAACTGTATTATGATCTTTGGCACTCCTTGAAATTGCCGTCCAGGGCAGGTGTCCAGATTTGCCATCCCCTAGATTTGGAACTGGTTGTTTGTCCAAACTGGTGGTAGCTTTCACGATTGTTAGCCACTTGGTGGGTATATTGTGCATTTTTTATAGGGTGGTGGAGTTCGCGACTCACTCTGACATGCGCGCCGCCATCGAGAAGCTGGACGGCACGGAGCTGAACGGTCGCAAGATCCGCTTGGTGGAGGACCGGCGCTCCTCGCGGCGCCGCACGCGCTCCTCCTCCATAAAGACTAAAATCTCAATAAGAAATTTGATTTACTAACATAGAATTCGAAAATACATTATTAACAACTAATTGGCTGTAACTAGTAGAATAAAACGACAATATCTTATCTTTCTCACTTTAATGTGGTATTTGAGCTGCATTCAATTTAAAGGTTGATTTCAAAAGATGATAATAAAACTGCCATAAAGACTAAAATCTCAATAAGAAATTCGATTTACTAACATAGAATTCAAAAATGCATTAACAACTAATCAGCTGTAACTAGTTAAATAAAACGACAAAATCTTATCTTTCTCACTTTAATTTGGTATTTGAGCTGCATTCAATTTAAAGGTTGATTTCAATAAACAAGTGCAGACCAAGTATCTGTTTGCAGGAAAAATAAATAGATAATTAAAAAAAAATCCCATAACAATACACTCTTCCAACTTACTCATAGCAGAATTTATTACTTGGACACAACACATTACTCAACAATAAAAAAGTGTCCTATATCATCATATGTGGTTACAGCAAAGAGGAGCATTCTCCATTTTTGAGACCGAATAAACCATAGAAATTAAGTTATTATAGTGATTTTATTACGAAGAGGGAACAATTAACAAGAGTCACAGGTCAAGTGTAATTGGACTAACTCACGGAGGATATTTATATGATGATACTATACATTTTACCATCTTTCGGGGCTGATAGCTCTTGATGATAACTCGACTACTGAAGATGATAAGATTTAATTTGAATCAACTCGAGTTATTATTAGGAATTAATGCAATTCAACTTTCGAACAGGTCTCGTCGTTCATCTCGTTCAAAGTCTCGTCCGAAGAGTAAGAGTCCTGCTGCAAAGTCGCGTTCTCGATCCCGTTCTAAGTGAGTATTAACACTTAAACACGACTCGCGTCACAATATATGGCCTATAGATGATCTATACTGCACACGTGTCGCTACATTAGAAAATGAGCTAAAGATAATTTTATACACTGAGATGAGAATAAAGTTCAAATTTTGCCGTCCATAAGGTTTTTACTTTTTGAAGTTATATTTCTTTTGGCGCGTTAGGGAAAAATGATGAGAGTAAATTTTTACGATGCGCGCGCACACCGTCACGAAGAACCGACACCCTGAAGTTAGCTATAGTCAAAATTTTGTTTCTTTGTATTAAAACTTTCAATGTATTAAATACCTTTTTTCTATTGTTAGTGTCGTTCTTTCTACAAACGTAGAATAAGGCGAAAGATAAAAAAAATTTGAAAAGATTTTTATCTTGTTATGCCAAAGAAGTATAACTTCTAACGCGTGTACATAAGTACACACAACTTTTTTTATGATCTTCATATTTTTGGAACTGTTTTTTGGAATAGTTTGAAAATTAGACTTGGCTCATTTTGAAATGTAAAGACACAATTATGTATTGTCAAATACATCCGCTATCTAATGTCAACTGAATTATATTAAGGCCAATCTTATATTTCTTTATTTCAATCTTGTTAAGAATGCAACAACAATTGCTTGAGATCTTGACGTTTGGGGATTAAACTATTTCTGTGATAATGCTTTGTATATGCTAAATAACTTGCAAGTGTAATTTGTAGTCTGAAATAAAAAAAAAAAAAATCAAATATGAGAAATAGTTTGCATTTAGGCCTGAGCTCTTTAATGACAGTTATAAACAAGTGGAGTGGAAATGCACTGTTAATAATAACACACTCAAAATTAATAAGCTATTAGCAATATCTCTGCATGAATATAAATAATTACTTTTTATTCATGGTTCTTACAATGTTAATGCAAATACATTTCTAATACTTCATACGATTAGGATTCCTTTTTATAAGTTACTTTTATTTTATTTTTTGCTGAAAAATTAGGTGTTTAAATATTTCAGTATAACACTAAGCTAGAAAGTCGTGAATGTGCATATTAGCTAGTCGAACCGCAGATTTATTAACTGAAGTGGTGCTTTGTTGACGTTGGTAACAAAAGTTTTCCGCATTTGTCATACAGATTTATTTTGAACACAAGTCAATCCTAACCTTATGGCCAACTACGTATGTCCCCTATCAAAATGAAAAATGGAACCATTTTTAGCACTTTAACGGATTACTCCAGTTAAGCTATGTATTATCTGGATAATCTGTGGAGTAACTAACTTTTGTACTTTAGTGTTAACAATATTAAAAACAACTTGCGATATCGTACGTCGCATTAATTAAACTGTAAGTCTGAATAAGAAATAACAACTATACAGAGATATACAAAGAATATTCTTTCAATACAGATGTTGGTGTTCATGAGTTTCTTTTGAAATGTAAGATGTTTTAATCAATTATAAGTGTTGTTTTAATTGTTACAAAGAATCAACATACAATAATAACACTATATTTTTTCTTACGAAATAACAGATTTTCTTAGGAAATAGAAACGGTATTTTCTTTAGTTTGTACCAATAATATATCGGCCAAGTGTGTTATACACCACTTACATTACTTAAAAACTATTTGAACACCTTACAGAAGCTAAATTATGTGATTTTTTTTAAACAACGCATCATCTATTGTACAGTATTTGTACTAATTAAGAATGCTTTAAATGCCATAGGTTGGTACAAGAGACAAATACATATACCTTCATTATTATTATAGTTATTAGATTATATACTAGAAGACACTTGAATAGTTAAGTAATTAATTTCATTATCATGTCTTTTTTAGTGTATGTAGTAATAATGTTGGTTGCATTAATATTGTAATGTAAACATAATTTATATGATTAATAATAAGCTTCAGCATTCTACATACATACTCTGAATACGCATGAATGTATATATAAAATTAATATAGTATTCATTTGGCTAGGTGTGTTATAACTTGCGCTGAGCAAACTTTTCAAACGTAAGTACCTTAGTCTGTAATATTGTTGTTATGAACAACTTGACGACTCTTTCTCTCTTACTATATGGTGAATGTGAGGCAAATTAGATGATAATTTTAATTTGTATCACATGATTCAGTAAATTTAATTATATGTTTAATAATGTTGTCGAAATAGATTGTATACTGGGTATAAAATTTGAATATTTGAAGCTTAATTCTTTGATTTCTGAAAGTATAATTTGGGTTTTGAAAGGTTTCCATTTTTTAACACTAAGACTCCTTTGAAACCCTTGACTACTGTTGTGGTTTCTAAATGGTTTCTCTTTTTGCTAGAGGTATTGGACCACCACTATTGGAAATCTGATTCGAAGTCGAAATAAAACTATTTTAGTACACACTTTCCCTATATAGCTTGAAAAAAATATATATTTAACTTTTGCATCCCGTAGGATTTTAATTTAAAAATCTCTATAGGTCGAATCAACTCTCAACTCTCGTCCTTCAACCCTCACTTCTCGCCCTCTTCAACCCACATCGCTCAACATTCGCCCACAACCCTTAACTCTCGCCTTTTCAACCCACGACCTCAACCCTCAACTCGTACTACTCAACCTTCATACCTCAACGCTCGACCCTCTATCCTCAACGCTCGCCCTTCGACCCACACGTCTCAACCCTAAAAATGGTCATAAAAGAATACTTTCAGAATGTATAAATACACTTTCAGAAGTAATTTTTACTTTAAGCATATTACCTTTACAAGCTAATCGTTTACCTAAACTCTTTGTTATCAAAAATTCTAGTGGTAAATATAGTTCAATTGTAATTGGTACTAGGTAAGAAATTAAGTCTTTTATTATGTAACAACAATCTTTGAAACCTATAAAATGTTAATTTATATATAAAAAACACCATATACGATCTATTTCGCAATTAGTATTTAGTGGTTCGTAAATTTAAAAAAAATGGAGTTTATTACTACTTGGTGTTGTGTCCGCTACTGAAGGGGTCGCAGTCATTCGAAGTCGCGTTCGCGCTCCGCCTCTCGTAGATCCGAGCACCGGTCGGAGTCTGCACGTTCCCCGTCGCGCAAGTCCGTCGACAGGAATGGTCATCGTACTGCGTCCAGATCTAAGTCGCGATCCCCTAAAGCAGATTCCAAGTAAGTCGAAACGCGTGTGCTTTCAATTTTTTTTATATATATACCGATCGAAAGTTTGAACACTCGCAACATTCAAGGCCATGATACTCCATGGTCACATTTAACATAAAAAATAATGATACCATAACAAATACTAATAAACAACAAAGAGAATCTTAGTTAACGTTCGTTCTAAGACTTTAAAAAGTATGGATACAAACTTAATAAACCTAGGTTCAATGACCGGTGTAACGAAACGTGCGAGGAGCGACCCGAGGATAATAACCTTCGATAATAGTACGGACAATAATCCGTCTTTTTATTCATACTTCGAAAAATTAACCTTTGATGGTTGGTTGGTCGTAGATCTCATGTTCCTTCACGCTTCATTGAACACGACCCGTGGGTCATTGACGCTGTTCTGCCACCTGGGCGCGTATGGGTTTGAATGTAATTTTTGTATTTCTCTAGATAATTAGGTCAAATATTAAGCACCCATTTTTTTTTAAATTGATTTAGAACTTGAATCAAGGTACTCTGTGAATATTGCTAGTGAACAAACTTTCGGTACTATATGTATAATTTTTTTGTGTGTTTCCTGTCTGACGGTTGTGCATTTCTGTGAGATTATATTTCTGACTAGCTGTGCTCGCGACTTCGTACGCGTGGAGTGTAACCTGATGTACTGTGAACAGTGACTAATAAAGTCCTCCGAATGTATTAAGTCTTAATTACTTTTCTCTTGCACTTACTTAAACAGCGTCGTCATTAAAACTACAATAACTTTTGGCAAACCAAACCGATTTTAATGAAACAAAGACTTATAAATGTTACTTGAAAATATGCTTTATGATTTTCTTCAAAATGTTTTATCATGAACGCAGTACTTTAGTTACTTTAGTACTTTACATTTCTAAGAATTAATGAAATTATTACTTATTCTTAGATACATTTTTTTTTTCACTAAAATCTAAAAAGTACATACACGTTAGGTTTGCATTCTTATTAGATGTATAGATGTTCTTTTCACTATATACAGTGTAAACTAAGTAACATTTATTGTAAGACGCTAAAGAGGTGTCGTTAAATCGCGAAAAGAAAATTCAATATTATTCAAGTTATTTGATGAGTTATACAGTTTGGTGTTAAAATGAGTTTACACTCTTATTATTCTTGGCGTTTTTTAAATGACATCTTTATATTAGCTGACTCGGTCATATGATGCTGTCTGTGGCTCAGTTATTAAATGTTAAATTAAAACTATGTTAAAGTATTTGCGTAGCGCCATCTATGAGGTACCTATAATAGTCGGTCCTACAGTTTTCTGTCAACAAACTTGTTTAAAGAGCCATCTGTCCGAGACTGATAAAATATACAATTAATAACAATAATAAACATCCACAAAATTAAAAAATATTGAGGCCATTAATCGAAAAATAAATTATACCATCTCTCAAGTTGGACCAAATCGGAGTTCATCTTGGATAAACATCATGACTCTGGATTTTTATGTATTAAGATGACGTTTGATCAGAGACACATATAGACAAAAATAGTTATATTAAATAACAAATTGATAATTTAGACCCGTTCAATATCCGTCGCGAAATATTTATTAAAAAGAAATATAATCTCGCAAAGTATGTCGATTGAGCATTACCGTCAGCACGAACAACATCAACTCCATCGGCCATCACTTTTATTAACAAAATTTATGAATAAAATTGTATTAATAATTGATAGCACAGTTCATTATCTTATTATTAACTCTTAATTATATTTTCCTGCATCGGGCAGAGATGCCGCAGTCGTAAGGTGAGCAGACACGCTATTATTATTGCTTTTAAATATTTTTTATCTTTATTGCACATTCGCATAGAATATGCCTTAAAACAATTGTTTATAATGTTGCCTGTTTAGAATGAACATTAGTTTATTTTGCTTTTGCATCGCTTTTTCACCACTGCTTATACTTCTGTAATGATCTATGTTACGTTTTATATTATGATCCTTTGGGAAATAAACTGGGATGTCGTTATGTATGTAAAATACAGAAATTAGAAAATAAACTAAATGTGTGTGAACATTGGATATTACGAGTCTTCATTTACAGCCACTGTAGTGTATGTTATGGCACAAAAAGGTACATCAAAGTATCGCTTAATATGGTTATTTTTTTATACTTGTGTTTCATTTTATTGAAATATTAACTTGTGTGTATCTGATGGTATTAACCATTGCCATCTTAAGGAAATTCCTTTCTTAATTCCCATACCAATTTTAAACATTAAACTTTAGTAAGTTTGAAGATGTACATTGACTGACTACCAGTCGGTTTTTAAAATTTTATTACTTACCTTGTCAGTCTTTTTGGCCGTTCTGAATATAGCCGTAAGGTCGAGCTTGCAAAAGTTTAATACAAAACATAGTCAAAATATGATTATAGGAATCTAAAATGACATTTATTTATCTGTAGTCGCCGCCTCTACGTTTACTTACCATATGTTTAATACGTATTTATACCTACCAAAATTTATTTATACCGAAATATACAGAACGGTCGATAAGTTTTCCAAGCAGTGTATATAATTCCGTATTCGGTTATTTGGATATCCTTTACCATAACTCATCTTGGATTGGAAAATAATGTTGCACTATGATGTGACTGCAATGTATAAAATTCTACATGATATGATTTTGACGTAAAAAAAAAATAGTATAATAGTTTCAGGTCTTAAAAATGAAGCCTTTGTTATTCAAACTTTGAAAGTCACATGGACGTAGAAATAAAAAAAAATTCGTCTATGTAAATCGAACATTTTTTTATTTTTTTTACGATTACCGGTATTTTACACCTATAACGTAAATCATATGTTGCCGTTTATAAGGTTTATAGTTTTTTTTATTATCTTCATATTTTACATGTGCATAATTTGAAGATCTTGAAAAATAACGTTAAAGATTAAGAAATACTACAATTTGAGTTAGCTTATTTTGAAATATTACGGCACATGATAATTTCAATGTAATATCGTGTTGCCGTTTATAAGGTTTATAGTTTTTTTTATTATCTTCATATTTTACATGTGCATAATTTGAAGATCTTGAAAAATAACGTAAAATATTGGGAAATGCTAAAATTGGGTTTAGCTTATTGTGAAATGTTACGACACATGATAATTTTCCATGTAATATCATAAATAAAAGTACAAATAAAAACGTCTCGTTTAGCATTTTATATGAGGAGAAAGTTCGTGTTCCAGGATAATTCCAGTACTAGTACAGTATTTTTCATACAAATGTATATTTTCAGGGAGAGGTCAAGGTCACACAGTAAGGAGCAGCAGTCCCCGAAACGCGAAGAGGAACGTCGCAACACCAAGTCCCGTTCCCATTCCCGGTCTCGGTCCGGTTCACGCGACCGGTCCCATTCGCGAGACCGGTCTCGCTCCCGGTCCCGGTCTCGGTCTTCGCACCGGCAGAACGGCGAGGCCCAGGACAGGGCCAGTATGGACCGCTCGCCTCGAAGCGGTGATTAAACTCGCGTTAAATATAAACATACTAGTTAGGGTTACATTTTCATTATTAATTCTTTAAGACTTGTGACCTCATCGTAACGTGTATCTATATTTTAGATATTTAAATATGATTAGAGTGAAACTTTTTTTCGTCGCATCTATCGCATGTCGCATTACAGCCGGCGCTCGGCATAGCAGTCAGGCCAATATGGCGGCGCTTATTATATATTCCGCATTCTAATCCGTAGATTGAAATTAAAATGTATAGTTTGATCTTGTCAACTATTAATTTCCCTTTATCATTCTCATTCACCAATTATTAAGTTATCATTAAAAACGCAATTTTAATACCCTAAATCGAATCATTTTCAGTTACATGCTTAGGATCCGAAAAAGAGTTTCATAAAACCACAATTTTTTTTTTGTTGTTCAATATTTGATTTTAATTTGACTAGTAATCGAAATTCGACCCATTTTTAAAAGACCCAATTAAAACGAACTATCTACATTTTCTTAACGATAACACTAAAGCGGGTCGATAAATACTAAACGAAAAAAAACTGCAATTGACAAGCAGATGACAAAATTGTGCGGAATACTGTTATAGATAGGTATTTAGATATAACGTTGCTGTTTAAGACATTTATTGTAATTGTAATAATGAACTTAACGTCTAAAATTTCAGTTTTAATAAATTTTAACATTTATGATTTCGCGTGACCGATTTTCAGTGACATAATTTTCACGAAAAAATTTTTTTAACGTGTGTTGGGGTCGCAATTGTGTTAGATATTATAATAAATAAGATTATAATCTTATAATAAATAAGGTTTTTGTATGTATAAGGTGCACCTTGTGTTTGCGATAAGGTTTTTGATTACTCGCAATGTTTCACATTGTTGGATCATGAAGGGCTAACTGACGAAGGTAATGTTAATAATTAATTTAGAAATTTCTGTGGAAATTGTTAACATATTTAGGACAATTAATATATAGTATGTAAAACTCAAGAGCGTAAATATAATTACTTTACAAAGGTAGGGTGATGATGAATTTTAAGATAAATTTTTATATACATACGAATTGTGAAAGAACTTATGTATGTTATATTTATGATTTGTTTTCTTTGAAACAAAATTGTTTCATTGGCAAAATATATGATTGTATTTTGTAAATAGTGAATTTCTTATTTCAACCAAATAAATAAGCTTAAGACGCTATTTGTTTTTTATTTTTGTACTCCACACAGTTTATAAAATTCCGTACCTATTGAACTTTTATTTTTTCTCCGATGATTTTTTCTGTAGGTCGAAAGGAGTCTTAAATTTGAATGGGATCCATGTCGACTAGTGGCTTGCCATGACTTCGTATGCGATACTGTCTTTATGAAAGACTACGCCATAGGTTTGCATGAAACTCTTATTTATACAATTGCATGTATCAGGCAACAGCCAAAGCAGAGGTGTGCCGCGCACCCTTGAGCTATTTATCAAAATAAAATTGGCTGAGTGCCTTAAGCGCTCGCCTTAGTAGTCCGGTGAAGCTGTTAAGACCTTGCGTGGTCAATAGCGTAGTCAGTTAAAAAAAAATAGCTGGTGACAAAAAGAAACGTATTTATATAGCGCACTGCCTGTTATATTAGCTTAGAATAGTTACTTTGGACTAACGCAGTGGAAGCTCTCAAATGGAAAAATCGATTTTGAAACATTAATTGATGCTCTGCTCCCGTTGGTCTTAGTGTGATGCTTATATATATAGCCAATAGCTTTCCTCAATAAATGAGCTATCTAAAACTGAAGGAATTTTTCAAATCTGGCCAGTAGTGCCTGAGATTAGCGCCTTAAACCAAATTAGTTAAAGATTACTACTCTTAACTCGAGCCGACATTCAGAATACAACAGGTTCTGATAGAGTAGCGATTTTAATGAAACAAAGACTAAGTTACTGCCCAAAATATAGTTATTATATATTACTCATGTCTCCACAGCCAGACTGGGTCGCAACCACCATGTATATGAGGAAAAAGCCCGTCATAGTGATTCGCTTCTGCGGGTCGCGTTTCGGGATCAGCCTGTACATATCCAGCTTTTCGCAGGCCGGCATGACAGCGGCGACCGACGACGGATAATGTCACTCGGTGGTGGTGGTCGCTGTTGTTTTTGGATTGTATTATGCTTACCATCAGGCACAGTGCAGTCATTTTGACGTGCTACAATAAAAAAATATCTGTTATTCGGATCTAAAAACGATATTTTGCATAAAACACAAATATCTAGCCATCATCACAATCTTTCTAGCTTATAATAACAGTATTTCCTAGCGATTTACCACTTACGTGACCAGTTTCACAATACCTATATTTCGTAATACTGATAAAAGATCGAGTTCTCATAAAATGAATCCATAAATATTAATTGGGCACCACAGATAGCAGATGGATCTTTAATACTAGGTTTCTTTATATACGTAAATTTTATTGTATCTTTTGATTGATCGTCCTATCAAAAGTATACAGGAAAAAATATTACTAACTGGTTAGAGTATTAGACCAAAAAATTTTCCTCCATAACTTTTTAAGACTTGAGAACCTGATTAAATTATTCATTATCGTTTATGATCGCTAGGAAGTTGAAGTATTAAAGGAAAAAACACCACATTGAATGTAATTTTGAAGTTTCGAGTAGGTATTATTATTACGTGCTTGAAAGTCACTAATGTCATATTTGAAAATGTTGCCAACGATGAAACTTCATGTGACATTTAACAATATAGATTCTACAATCAATAAATCACAAGTTACAAGTGGTGCTACTTTCATAATCTGTAAAATTTGATATGAGAAAAACTGGATGGACCATCACAGAACTAATGTTTAGCTATTGTTCTACTAATAGTCATACCAACATTCTCCAGTTTTTCTCGCCATTTCCCCAGTCTACTCCGGATCTCGGCAGCATTTTCTTCAACAAACATGTACTTCATCGGCAAACTGCATATTGGAAACCTACACTCACCTTGAAATTATCGGTAACCCTAGCCTCAGACGTAACGTGTTTTGGCTTGACCCTACCTACCTACATACAACGGATAAATTATATTTCCTATGCACTCTTTTCTTTTTCAGAAGCCACCACAGAATATTTATGGTACTCGATTATATGACTTCTCCAGATCAACATTCGCTATTATATAAGGACTTATATATACGTCTGTATTTTTCAGACAGTTGGCGGTCTGTCAAAATAGCATCTGTTGTCACATATCCAGGTATAAACCTGAATTGGTTCTGATTCACATCAGTATCATCTCTTATTCGTGTCGCTATCACCCTTTCCCAAACCTTTATACTATGTGACATGAACTTTATCCCTCGATAGTTCTTACGGTCTTGCACATCACCCTTATTCTTAAAGATGATACTATTATGCTATTGCACTTTTGATTTGGAACATGTAATATCTTATTAACAAATAAAGTCAGCCACATACATGCATCTACGATCAAGATGGGTAACACGCTAACGGCTAACGCTAAACCCAGAGGGGACTGGATCTCAAGTGCCGTTGCCAGAATGATTGAAGAGATGATTGGCGATAAATTTTCAAATTGAGAGTGATAGCTACTAGCCACGTCGATTTAGAATAAGCCTTACCACCATGCTATGGGTTGACCACGATGTTTTTCTTCACCGGAAGCTACGACTTGATCGCAATGATTCAAATCTACGTCGATTATTGGACTGGACCTACAATTACTGTAACTTTTTTCACTTATCCAGTTGTCACTCATCAGGTTTGGGATGTATTCAAATATTTTAGGTTATACTGATTTTAAAAAATGTTTACATAATAAATGAATTTACATGCTTTGCATTTAAATGTAAATATCAATATCGATAAACAAATATTGCATTTAGAATGGTTTAATTGGCTTATTAATGACCTTTTCACCCACTAAATTCTACTGGATCAGTGAAGAACACCACCAGCCACTAAGAAAATTGTCTCCACTAAGAGGGGTTAAAACCAACAGTTTCACTGGAATATCCACTAACTTGGTAGTATCAGGCAACAGCCAAAGCAGAGGTGTGCCGCGCACCCTTGAGCTATTTATCAAAATAAAATTGGCTGAGTGCCTTAAGCGCTCGCCTTAGTAGTCCGGTGAAGCTGTTAAGACCTTGCGTGGTCAATAGCGTAGTCAGTTAAAAAAAAATAGCTGGTGACAAAAAGAAACGTATTTATATAGCGCACTGCCTGTTATATTAGCTTAGAATAGTTACTTTGGACTAACACAGTGGAAGCTCTCAAATGAAAAAATCGATTTTGAAACATTAATTGATGCTCTGCTCCCGTTGGTCTTAGTGTGATGCTTATATATATAGCCAATAGCTTTCCTCAATAAATGAGCTATCTAAAACTGAAGGAATTTTTCAAATCTGGCCAGTAGTGCCTGAGATTAGCGCCTTAAACCAAATTAGTTAAAGATTACTACTCTTAACTCGAGCCGACATTCAGAATACAACAGGTTCTGATAGAGTAGCGATTTTAATGAAACAAAGACTAAGTTACTGCCCAAAATATAGTTATTATATATTACTCATGTCTCCACAGCCAGACTGAGTCGCAACCACCATGTATATGAGGAAAAAGCCCGTCATAGTGATTCATTCACTCACAGTCACATTCATTCACAGTCATTCTGCGGGTCGCGTTTTGGGATCAGCCTGTACATATCCAGCTTTTCGCGGGCCGTCATGACAGCGGCGACCGACGACGGATAATGTCACTCGGTGGTGGTGGTCGCTGTTGTTTTTGGATTGTATTATGCTTACCATCAGGCACAGTGCAGTCATTTTGACGTGCTACAATAAAAAAATATCTGTTATTCGGATCTAAAAACGATATTTTGCATAAAACACAAATATCTAGCCATCATCACAATCTTTCTAGCTTATAATAACAGTATTTCCTAGCGATTTACCACTTACGTGACCAGTTTCACAATACCTATATTTCGTAATACTGATAAAAGATCGAGTTCTCATAAAATGAATCCATAAATATTAATTGGGCACCACAGATAGCAGATGGATCTTTAATACTAGGTTTCTTTATATACGTAAATTTTATTGTATCTTTTGATTGATCGTCCTATCAAAAGTATACAGGAAAAAATATTACTAACTGGTTAGAGTATTAGACCAAAAAATTTTCCTCCATAACTTTTTAAGACTTGAGAACCTGATTAAATTATTCATTATCGTTTATGATCGCTAGGAAGTTGAAGTATTAAAGGAAAAAACACCACATTGAATGTAATTTTGAAGTTTCGAGTAGGTATTATTATTACGTGCTTGAAAGTCACTAATGTCATATTTGAAAATGTTGCCAACGATGAAACTTCATGTGACATTTAACAATATAGATTCTACAATCAATAAATCACAAGTTACAAGTGGTGCTACTTTCATAATCTGTAAAATTTGATATGAGAAAAACTGGATGGACCATCACAGAACTAATGTTTAGCTATTGTTCTACTAATAGTCATACCAACATTCTCCAGTTTTTCTCGCCATTTCCCCAGTCTACTCCGGATCTCGGCAGCATTTTCTGGCCCAACCTCCTTATGCGCCTAACCACGAGGGTTGTGTCGTGGGGTGTACGACTGGGGTGTCATCCGCGTAGCATATGAGGCGTGCCCCATATGGGAGCACGCCGCGGAGCACCCAGTCGTGGTAACACTGGCCCATAACATACTTCTTCCGTTGTCACTGAGTTTATAATAAAACTGTAACGAGGCCAAATCGGTACATTAAATATTTTTTGAAAATTATAATCGGGATAGATGTTATCGATATAGAGGCCAAAAATAATCGTTTTACAATTTTTTTCTGTCTGTTACTGTGAACACTTATCACTCTGAAAATACTGAACTAATTTTGACGAAACTTGACACAGTGATAACTAATATTACAAGGTTATAAAACGCAAGGGGTTTTTCGGGATAACGGACGAAAGTCAAAAATTTGTAGGTAATGAAATTCTTAACACAGATTTTGATAATTTTTTTTGTGTTATATATAGTAGCCAACTAAAAATGTAAGCTATATTTTATCTCCCTATGCTACTTAAAATGACAAAACAAAAAAAAATGATCGTTGAGTTCCGAACTGACGCCTTCGTGGGTCCGTATAATGTACAGTAGATTATAATTGACTTACGGCTACATGACGCTTCTATGCGTAATTATGAATCAGTTGAATTAGAAGTACAAAATCTAACAAGTAGGCTAAATTTAATGTCTGTTGGTGAATGCGTCTTTGGTATGAAGCATTTTTTCCTTCGATTTTCAAACCATAACGATTCTAAACAAAGTTCACTTCAATAATACCATGTCGAGAAAGTTGAAAAATATGTGTAAACGATACGGTCACGTATATGTTTTTACATTTATTTTATTTAACCGACTTCGAAAAAGGAGGAGGTTACTACGTTCGGTTGTGTGTATTTTTTTTTTTATGTATGTTAATCGATATCTCCGTCAATTATGAACCGATTTTAATGATTCTTTTTTGAATCGATTATATTCAGAGGGGGTCCCATATAAATTTGAAGAAAATATTCAACCCCTAAGGGGGTGAAAAATCGTTTATTTGATTTTCATACACTTCATATTTACGTATTTTCGTGAAATTGGAACCGATTTATTATACCCAGTAGAAACCAGATATACACTCATCAAAAAAGTCTAAGCAACATGTACTAATTTAAATTTTAGGATGGTTCTTCACATTATAACGTTGTATTTTATTTTTAAAATAATATCTTTAGGGTTCTATGATGTAAAAATAACAGCTGTTGTCTTTATAAGTTCTTTTAATAACAGAAATAAACAATATTAGATTATATTGTAGAAACTAAGATACATAAGAAACCAAACCTTTTTTCTTACAAAATGAAACTTCTAAAGAAAATGTATTTATTGTGAAAGAATAGAACAATTCAATACAAAGTATGGTCTCCTCTGCTATTCAGAACTTGTCGGCAACGATTATTCATTGAATTAATGAGACTGTTTATGTCATCTTGCGGTATTCGCTCCCAATGGAATTGTAGCAAATCCTTCAGCTATTGGGTTGTTGTCGCTCCGTCCAAGTCCTTAAAAACACGTCTCTGGAGCATGTCCCATGCGTGCTCGATGGGGTTGAGATCTGGCGATTGTGCAGGCCAGGGCAATACCCGGATGTTCTCCGTTGCAAAGTATTCACTGGTTCGACGAGCTGTATGTGAACGCGCATTGTCATGCATTAACCTAAAATCGGAGCCAAAGGTTTGTGCAAATGGATAGA